>JZLH01S0044576.1:25579-35581 GCA_001188425.1 Eucidaris tribuloides
AAATATCTTATTTGCATACTTCAGAACAAACAATTTTTGTTCAGACATATGGCATATTGTAACGTATACAGAATACACCCAAACTATTTACATATAAACACAACGGAGTGCAATTAGTACAAAGCACTGAATAATTCAACAGAGCAAATGGCCTATCAAAGCACCAAGTTTAGCTTCATTGTTCTAATCCAGCTGTATCGATTTATGTCACAAGTTTTAGTATGAAGGTATATACGCTATTAACATAATACTGCGAGTGAAATATGGTGATGGACTTTCCTTGTAGCCTGATGCCAAGGGAAGGGGCCTCTTGCCTGCAATTACTTAGGTCTTCATGTCCCAATCTCTGGCCATGCCTGCAACCACGTCTAGAAAGTTGAAACAATGCAAAACAAAAGCCGTAGGGAGATTAGATTTTGAACAGACAGACAGGAAATTGTTGAAAAAGTATCAATATACAATATTTTCTATCAAGTAAACCACTTGTTAGTGTTGTGATTTGGAGGTAACAATAGTTATCGAACAAACTTAATCGCATTGATCGACATCTCCATAAGAATCTAAGAAGAGAGAAGGAGAGAGGCAGGGAAATTGATCGTTGTAGAGACATAATTACAAAGTTTCAGGTTGAAATGATCTTAGCTCCTTCACGCTGCTAGTGTCTCTGAATATGGTACTAAAATGCAAGCCCTGAAAAAATTGCAGTATAGAAAGAAACAATGAAGTGTCTGAAAAAGTAAAAATTACACAAGCAACATTCAATATATACCCCCATCAGATCTGTGGAATGTTGTGGAGCTTTGTCCATGGGGTATCAAATTAGTGTGCAAATATTCATGTTAGTACATGTTTTGCTAGGGATACCATAACTGTCCATCATGTTTGTGTGTTCTAGGTGCTGTATTTATCTCATTTTAAACAATTCATAGACATTCAGATATCGAAAATTTCGGGCCCTCATTTTTTACCTGGGATTCCACAAGTGCTTGAAATAATGTCTATCCTTATGTTATCTTTAGCTAAAAAAAAAGACCTGTTCATGTGATAAACCTGAACTTTGATCTCCTGTGTGCACAATGACATTTCTAGGATTGGCCACACAACTCGCACTTTTATAAACTTGTACGCCTGCAGTAGACCTCTTTGCTGACTTGGCAGACTGCTACAATGGCATATAAACTTTTAAAGTACGTGCTCTGAGATAAGGAAAGCAAAACCAATTAAAGCATTTAATATTGGAATAAAAAATTTGGCTCAATATCCACATGTTATATCAACTAAACATATAATCTGTGATTGTATAATATCATTACAGTGAATTGATGAAATGGATGTATGACTCATTTGAGTAGAGGTAAAAAATAATTATTTACAAGTACAGTTCGCTCGATTAAAACCCATGACCGGCTGATGTTGGGACCAGCAGTCATCCGTTAAAGTGATTATGCCGGCTTGCGATAAGAGCAGATTAATGTACAAACACAGTATAGGGGGACGCAATGCGATGTCCTATATATATAGTATTAAGGCCCACATACATCCCATGTGCAAATTGTAACAGACCACACACATGAGTTATCTTGTTTACTTTTCCCCGAATATCCAGCAAGTTTATGTCGTACACATCTGAATAAAGGTGTATCAATTTATAAGGCTAATGACTGATAAGTCCATTGCGCGGATAATGCGAGAACGACCACGTTAAAGTATGGCGTAAACCCAGGACTGAGGCTGTAAGATAACTGAATTGTAAATAAATACGTAAAAAATCTACCCAGAAGAATCTTGGCATAGTGGTTTTAAAACTCATTTTGTTAAAAAGTTATGGTAGTTTGAAAAAGGGGGTAGTTACTTTTGTTGTTGTGTTTATTTCGAAACACCATTAGATTTACATTGCTGTGATAACCACATGAATATGTGTTTAAATGCTCGAAATATGTAATTTTCATTACAACCAAACATTCTGTAATTATAGTCATGATTACGTGAAAAATTGCACTTCATTCTTCTTCTACTCTAGGCCGTCTAGCATAACGATCTAATTTATATGGGTCTCAGCTCTAATCGTTACCACATTGACTTGCATGGTAAACATTTCGGCCGATTTTGGCCGCGCGATGAGTTTAATCAGTGCGCGCGACGCAGTTTCATACGCTCGCGTATTACGCAGTCACTTGCGCGTACGATCGTTAATGAGGCAAAAAGTGTCCCCCGAAATACGCGAGAGTTGCATATCCTGCTACGCTAGTAGGGCACTAATATAATCCTTGGTGTGGGCTCACCGGCGGGCTGGCGAAGGCGCGGCGCGAAAAGTCTTCGGAAAAGGGCAGGCGAATGTGTCAATACGAGACGTCGGGGAAAAAAAACCCTGCCCGTTGTTGTTGACGTTGTAACTGTAGCAGACGCCCTTAATTTAATAAAATTTTGTAGTAAAAGACACTATTGTGGAAGACC
The DNA here is from genome assembly GCA_001188425.1 of Eucidaris tribuloides. NCBI lineage: Eukaryota > Metazoa > Echinodermata > Echinoidea > Cidaroida > Cidaridae > Eucidaris > Eucidaris tribuloides. The sequence goes on from JZLH01S0044576.1 coordinate 28,034, forward strand.
CGTTTAAAAAAAATTGTTGAACGTCTTATCTCTGATCTGACAGTGTTTGAATGGACAAGCGATTTCAATTTTCACAATTTTTGTACCTTCAGATTGATTTTGTTTGTATTTTTTAGTAAACATGTAGCTGAGGAAGGCATGTTTCAAATTTGGGAACTAACCAATGTTCCTATCAAAAGACATGTCCAGATAAATTTAGGGTCTTTTTTTTGCATGTTTCCTTGGGATCGGGACAGAAATGTAGCACACACACGGTACCTGTTCACATTGGCCATATAGCTTCATTGGCTAATACCACAGATGAATGGCAAGGGGTACTTTGAGAGCCCGGCGAAAGTTTATCCTGCTGGATAAGAGAAAAACAAAGTGTACAGGGGGATTTCCCATGTTTGAAATATTTTTCATGTAATTGAACTCGTCTTGATCACCAATACTGTGGAAATGACGGGGCAGAGAAGATTTGTTTGTGTTTTCTCGGTGTGAACACGTCCATTATCCAAAGTCCTTTGGGGGAAAAGATGGATCAAAGGATAAGCTTTAATTTGATACCAAATTCAAGGCCACTTTTACCCAGGGCCAGGATAAACATTCGGCGATGTTGAAAAGGTGAGATTTGACGACCAAAGTAGGACCATTTATTGACTTGTGCACAAAGCAATGGGATTGTGCATTGAACATACAGCTCAGCCTCGGTTATACGGCCATGGTTAACCGCTCTCTCCATTATCCGGACAATGGACTTATCAGTCATTGCCTATAATTGATACACCTTTATCAGATGTGTACACATAAACTTGCTGGATATTGGGGAAAAGTAAACAAAGTAACTCATGTGTGTGGTCTGTTACAATTTGCACATGGTGTGTGGGCTGTAATACTATAACATAGGACATGCATTGACTCCCCCCTATACTGTGTTTGTACATTATCTCTCTTATCCGGCCATATCACTTATACGGATGACTGCTGGTCCCAACATCGCCGGTCATGGGTTTTAATCGAGGCCGAACTGTACTTGTAAATTTCATTATTTTTACCCTAACTCAAATGAATCATACATCCATTTCAAATTCACTGTAATTATAATCATAAATCACAGATAGATGTTTAAGTTGAATATAACATGTGGATATTGATGCCAAATTTTTTATCCAAATATTAAATGCTTTAATTTGTTTTGTTTGCCTTATTCAGAGCACGTACTTTAAAAGTATATGCCATGTACAGTCGCAAGTCAGCAAAAGAGGTCTATGCAGGGTACAAGTCTTTAAAAGTGCAGTTTGCCATCCTAGAAATGTCTTGGTGCACCAGGAGATCAAAGTAAGTGTTACACATGCACAGGTCTTTTTTTTAGTAAAGATAACTAAGGATAAGACATTATTTAGCATTGTGGAATCCCCAGTAAAAAATAGGCAAAATTTGATATCTGATGTCTATGATAGTGTTTAAAATGGATAAATAACCACACTAGAACACACAAATATGGACAGTTATGGTATCCCTAGCAAAACATGTACTCATGAATATTTGCACATTAATTGATACCCCATGGACAAAAGCTCCACAACATTCCACAAGTCTGTGGGGGATATTTGAATGGTTGCTGTGTAATTTTTACTTTTTCAGACACTTCATGTTTCTTTTATACTGCAATTTTTTTCAGGGCTTGATTTTTAGTACCATATCAGAGACACTAGCAGCGGGGAGAATTATGTAGCTAAGATCATTTCAACTGGAAACTTTGTTTAATTATGTCTATAACGTCAATTTCCCTCCTTCTCCTTCTTCTTCTTTAGATTCTTATGGAGATGTCGATCATGTATAATTTGATTGATAACTATTGTTACCCAAATCACAACATAAACAGTGTTATACTTGTATAGAAATATTGAATATTGATACTTTTCAAACAATTCTGTCTGTCTGTTAAAATTTATCTTCCCTACCCGTTTTGTTTTGATTGTTTCACTTTCTAGACGTGGTTGCAGCATGCCAGAGATTTGGGACATTGAAGACCCTAAGAATGCAGGCAAGAGGCCCCTTTGCATCAGGCTACAAGAAAGTCCATCACCATATTTCACTCCAGTATTTGTTAATAGCGTATATACTATACTAAAACTTTGACATAAATCGATACACTGAATAGAACAATGAATGTAAATTGGTCTTTGATAGGCCATTGCTCTGTGAATTATTCATCTTTGTACTAATTGCATCCGTTGTGTTTATATGTAAATAGTTGGGTGTATTTTATAGTTACAATATGCACATATGTTGAACAAAAATTGTTTGTTTGAAGCTTGTGCAATAAGATATTTGAAAAAATAAAAGGGTTTGCTCAATGTGAAACCTTTCTGATAAATTAAGTATGCACAAGATGCATATTTGAAAATGTACTGGTAAACGTATTCTTAAGATCAGAAGTTAACTGGAGCAAATAATGCAGCTAGCTATTTTATGTATAGTTACAGCAGTTATACTGCCTATTTCTTTCATGAATAATGTTTCTCAGATGCCTTAAAGGCAGTGGATCTCATTTGCAAACATCCCCGCAGACCAGTAAAAGATAAGCCATGCCCTTAGGCTATTGATGAAGGGCATGTCTGTGAAATCTGGTGGTCAGTTATTGCATAGAATTTGAAAAATGCGAAAGAAAAACAATAGCCGTTTAGTGTACGTTCTATGGCAGGAATTTTTTTCTTGCGAGAAAAAATCCAAATCAGAGTCTAACGGTCACTATAATTGTACTAAAACTGAGTTGAGTTTCTAGCTCCTATATTTTGCTAATGGTTCCCAGATGGCATTTTCTTCTAAATGCCATTGTATTTACACAATGTTAATTTTTACGCATGCAAAAGAGATCCCCTGCCTTTAAGAGAGAGCAGAAGTAATGACATTAAATTAGTTTAGAAATATGTGGGGACAATCGCCACATCATAACTTAGTGCTACTGATGCTCTCCTATTGGTAGAAACAACTGGCTGTGATGCGCTGCACCTGGTTCCACCATTGTCCACAGACTCCACACATATTTCTGAACCAGAGTGATGTCACTCTTCGGTACTCTGTAGAAGAGCTGTCTTCTCTTCACAGATACATTCAACCTGTCTTAGGGGCTACATCTCAACTAACCTGCATAATGACTCCCCTGGAGATACAATATGTTTTTAAACACCTGTCTATTGCAACAACCAGTTTATAAAGGCCACGTTTATGTTTCCTTTAAGTGGCCACTATAGACATTTTTTTTTTTACTGTAGGCCTATATGGTAGTATCAGGTTATTTAATGAAGCTATGAATTGACTTATATTATGTGGTAAGTTTTGAATTGTAAAACATGTAGTAGTACATCCTACTCTGATGTGACAACCGTCATATTAACTGAAAAGGTGAGTCTCAAACCAAAATTCTGACCAATATATTTTTCATTCCAAAATTCCAGTCTCTTGCCTTTTGTTTACATTTGTTGTCCCTAACCCTATTCCTTCTTACCCATTCAATACTAGAGCCTGTCTAGAGTAAAATAATCACTACAAATTTGCTTTCTCATCAAATCGGCAACATACTGGAATAGTCAATTATATATAACGGGTAACATGATGTGTCAAACACTCGCCTAATTAAATTATTATTTATTGATAAAATTTTTTAAATCTTATTTTTCTTGGGAAATTTAAGACTAAAAATAATTTTTGATTCAATAACTTTCACTTTTAAATGACATAAAAAAGAAAAACATGTACGTTTCTCAATTAGTTCAATATATCACCCACTAACAAAGTGGAACAATCCAAACCCTCATCATAACAACAGCCGTTGCCAATTTGATAAGTTTATGAATATTGTAGTTAAATCTCATTAAAAAATTCATAACAAAATGGATATTCATTATGACATTGTAGCACCCAGTTCATTGAATAGCTGATATTTTTCTTTACTTTAGCATATTCATTAGATGGGGTAAATATAGCCACATTCCAAGATAAAAAGGCAAACCACAAATATGTGGTCTTAGTATTGAATGGGTTAACCCAGTCAGCAGTCAACATTCTGACTGAAGGCATTCACAAAAGTTGTACTGTGGTGTTACTGTGGTGGCATTTTTTTTTGGGGGGGGGGAGGGGTCGCTGTGCCTTGAAGGGACTGGAGGAATTTTTAAAATGTGTATATACTATTTTTATTTATATATATTTTCTGTGTTAGGGTCTGAAATGTTAAAAGACTGTGTTCCTATAAACTTACATTGCAACATGATGAAAACTGCACTTTCAAAGTATTGATATTTGTACCTCTGTAGAATGTGTACTCAGTGTAAATGATTGAGTTTGACCCTGTCTTGGTGATATCTGTTCTTTACGTCTTCAATGCTTATACTTATAAGTAGTGTGCTCAGATAAGTCAACCACAAGTTCCTTACAAGATTAAAGGTAAAATGACATGATTGGGGATAGTCCTCAACGTTGGCGCTGAAATTACCTCTAGAATCAAGATAAAACTATGCCAGATTATCTGGAAAATCTTGTAGTCAAACGTTGCGACTCATTCTAGATAAACTAATGGTCTATGTCCCTTGTGGCGAGGCCAAAACTGCTGTGTGGCTTTCTATGGGCTCTTATTTTTATATCCCGGCCCAGAACAAAAATACAAATTACTATCATGTTATTATGTTTCATGCCTTATTCTCCTTACATAAACAACATTACAGGAAATCCTTCAGCTGGGAATTCCATTCCAGTTAGTGTTATAGTTGGTATACATACTTCAACTCATATTGGTTCTTTGAGCATTTTCAAGTGTTCCAATGATGTCATTTACCTTTAAGTGGTTGAATTTTATTAACAGGATATTTATATTTCTTGGGCATGAAAACCAAAGTCCAAAAAAAAAAATTATGTACAATTAGTGATTGAGATAAATAAACTACAATTGACACAACAAAATCTATAAAAAAAATTAAAACACTGCATTCATTTGAGACAATAATTTCTGAAAAACTGAGATTTTTATGAAGGAAAACCGAAGTTTATTTGCAACCATTTGCTGGTAAGCCCATGTATACATGTGTACCAAGTCCTGTAATAACTGTATATTCTCAGAAACCAAGTCAGTAACTCATATTTTTTGCCAGATGGGAGTAATTATTTTCAGTGTGGTTTATACCTAATCTTCCTATTTTTCGCCAGATGGGAGTAATTATTATCAGTGTGGTTACCTAATGTTCTTATTTAACCCCTTGGGGATGACGGGCTTGTACAGAGCCCATTGCTTTGCACACTCAGAGACGACAGGCTTCTACAGAAGCCCAAAATCTTGACCAAAATTTTGGTCAAACGTTGGATTAATGGAAGAATTTTACAGTTTAATGCATCTGTCCCAAACATTGCACAATTCTGACCAGTATAAATCAAGAAATAAATAATCTGTACGGAAATTTATAAGAAAACATTGGTTTACATTCCTTTCACTGTCAACCACGTAAAAATCGCATCGTCTCTCAATGAACAACAGTGCCGTGTAGCATCGAGCCCAAGGGGTTAAGTATGATAGTACACACATTGGGCAGATAATTAGAAACTTTTTTGATTCTGTAAATATTATTGCCTTTAATTGGTGAAACACTTTTTGTGTTCCCCAAATCTGTTCAAACACTTTTGTATACAGGTACTTAGCCACATTTGCCTTCCAACTACATGTACTTAAATTTGTATTTATATTTGTATTTATTTATTTCAACACATAATACAACTTGATGTATATATTCAGGTGAGTAGTGAATAATGCATGAAAGTAATGGAAAATGATATCAAAATACAAAACGCCAGCTAAAGAAAAATGTTAGGCCCTTTGACTACCAGTCTGTAAAAGGCTGCTGTATAGTCCCCTTGCAACCCAGATAAAAAAAATAAAACTCCAGTCAATCCAAAATGTAGCTACAAGGCTCGTTACAAAATCACCTCAATTCTGTCACTTGGCCCCAGTTCTACATCAACTTCACTGGCTGTCAATTACATTGTAGTTCTAGAATTCTCTTCAAAATATTCCTCACCTTTAAACTTAAAGGCTAACATTGTGTAACTTCAATTAAAAGACTGTCAAACTGTGATATGTGAGCTACATGATAGTGCTTAAATGGACCAATAAACATCCTAGCATACAAAAGTTTGGAATGTTATGCTACCACTGGCATGGTATACATGGATAAACATGTAACCCAGATTTACTGCTCGACCTGAGTACAAAATAGACTTGTGGTACAGTAGTCTATGGGAGGAAATAGACAAGGCCAGGAGGTCGTACTGGATACTCTAGATTTTCACTCTTTTTTTGCAGCAGTAAATGATCACTTTGAAGTACAATTTTTTTTTAGGGCTTTATTTTTAGACTTTATCAAAGACATTTTGAGCCTGGAGGATTATGTAGCTGAGATTTTTTTTTTAACTGTGGTCATTATTGTGTCATTAAGTGCATTCATAGTCTAGCTCCTCTATACCTATCTGAACTCATTACAATGAGTCGAACATCCAGGTACTCTCCAATCCTCCCAAGGCAACCATGCTTGGCCATCCATCTGCCGAGATGCTGTCTTTGCTTCCTGAAAGAATGCTTTCTGCTTCTTCCCAACTCTGGATCTGACTGCCCCCAAATCTCAGTCAGATATTTGATTTCTTTCTTAATTTCTGTCTTTAATTTCTTCAAGCAACAACATGATTTGTATCTGTTCAAATAAAGATGGCATATTTAAATTTGTTCATTATGGAAAATGGGCTATGTAAATGCATTTTTATTTTTACCCTTTTTTTCACATTTTAACACTAACTGATACCTGCTATAGAGGAGATATCTTTGGTTGTCCGGCAGAAGGGCCTTAATAGTAAATTTGCTTTTATTTGAGAGGTATTGCTTTACTTGATATTTGCACTTAACAGACTGACAGAAGGATCTAAAAATATCACACTACTTTGATTTCATGTGGAAAGAGCCAATGGTTTTCAAGTTAGAGATAATGTAATGTTAAGGCCCTTCTACCAGGAACATTATGCTAGGGTCATTCTACCGGACAACCGACAATATAGATTTATGTAGACGTCTTGTGCGATTAACTTTGTTATAGCTCCATTTGAAGTGCAAATTTATGAGTATGGTACCAAAATATTTATGACCAATATATGAAGACCTCAATTTCACTGACCAAAAAGTAGGGAGTGTTTTTTTTCCAGGGGATAATAGAATGAGACGTGTTGTTCTGTTTGCACTCAGTGATTGAATAAATGAAAATTAAATTTTTTTTCAGTTTATTGCTTCATATTAGAAATTGCCTCACATTTCATTGTTATTGATGTTGACAATTTCCATATGTATTTGAATGTATGATATTTTTGGTCAAATTTTGTATACCAAAAATCGATTATAGATGCTTCACCTTGGTTTACATAAATGAAAACAGGGACCAATGAATTAAAAAGAAATAACAAAGTGCTTACATGAACATTATTTATCTTGCAGAATAGCGTCAATTGTCATATGCTTGTTAGTGAAAAGAAAGCATG
>JZLH01S0044578.1:0-12845 GCA_001188425.1 Eucidaris tribuloides
CCGGGGGCCAGGCGTGCTACCATTTGAGGGACGCCTTGAATGCCCACCTCCCTAAGGATTCATTCCCGCCAGAGTTTGGGCCACATCCGATCCATGCATTGTTGAAGAGAAGCTGAAATGTGTAAAAGTTTAGTGCCGACAGCACGACGATCGACGAACGACGACGACGGACGAAAAGCGCGGATCGCGAATAGCTCACTTGAGCCTTTGGCTCAGTGTGAGCTAAAAATGCATCACTGTTGAATTTGAATTTTATACAGCCGTAAAACTACCAGGTAATCTAACAGCCAGACCTGATTAGTGTGTCATCCAGTGAAAAACTGAATACCTGCTGATCAAAGTTCACAGGGTCAAAAACTCCCACCAAATCAGTTGGACGATTGTCAAGCAATCTTCGCCGCTTGGATTTTACCAAATTCAAAATTAGTATTTGAAACCTACATCCAGTGTCTGAAACCTAGACTACCATTACAAAATACAACTTGAGCAATGGCCCAATTTCAAATGATTTATCATTTATATTTCAAAAACTTTGTAACGTGTGAATCCTAAATTTTTAACACTGCCTTTTTATCTACCTATCTTTCATTGGATCAAGTCTGAGCAAAAGCTATTTGACGTGCAAATAAAAAACACAGCCTTTATCTTAATTTGATCTAATGCAAATAATGCAATGTTTTGTCATCGATGGTGCTTATTTCCACCCAATTTTTCCCATAGGTAATATACATACCACTAGATGCTCTCCTTTAATTTAAACCTCATAATTTGTCACTATAAACAATTTTCAGTAGGTTTGATGTTATTTTCTGATGTCTGGGGTGACAATAGAATACTTTGTGAAAGATTGACAAAACTTTTGTCTGATCAACCAAAAATATACATGATGGGATGTAACGTCAAAGACCAAAGAAGGTGAAAAGTAGTACAACTGCAATAGGAATGTGTTAGTATCTGAAATTTTGTTTAACCATATCTTCAAAAAGAAAATGCCATTACATTAGCCGATGCAAAATGTTACAACTCTTTCAAATGACCAATGCACTAAATATTCCTTATTAGGTTTCTGAACAATGTCTCTGTATTTCATACATGAGTTTGTAATTAAATTGGCAGAGCATTGAATTTCAGGTGTAGAATTGTAGCACTGGTATGTCATTGAAAGAATAAAATTCTTCAGACCATGTAAATTGTTTGGATTGACCAAAGTTATATGTGTACCTTAACAACGTAAGTTCAATATAAGTTGAAAGTGTTGACGATGTCAAATAATTATTTGTTCTTTTTTCTTTGCACACACTACTCTAGCAGAAGGAAATGCACTATTTTACCTTTATCCCAGTGTTTGTGGCATCTTTGACTGCAGCTAGGAGTTGGTCATATCGAGGGTTGAATGTTACTGTAAATGCACAGTCAATGATTCGACCTACAGAGAATAGGAGAAAAACACTCGTGTCAGTTGAATTGAAGGTCGTCTCAGGAAAAGAATATAACGCCAAGTTCAAACAATCAACCACTTTCCTGTTTTAAAGGCAAGGCTTCTCTTTTTAAAAGCTTAAAAATTGACACTGTTTGAATACAAAAAATACAACCTTTAGCAAAGTATACCAGCTAGAAACTCATTTTTAGTGGAATTACAGTACCCATAAGACTTTGATTTTAATAATTGTCTCATAGAGGCAAAAAATTCCTTGCAAAGTACACTACACCGCAACTTTTTTGCACATTTTTCAAATTCTAGGTAATTACTGATCCTCAGATTTCACATACATGTCCTTCATCAATAGCCCAAGGGCATGAGTGATGTTTGATGTATGGCAGGGAGGGGTGCAAATGAGATTTCCTGCTCTTTGTGAAAGGTAATAAAAAGGAAATTATATGATTGGAAGAAGTCCTTAATTTCAGATACAATACAGAATCCAGTATACTGTTTAACAATAAAAGGACTTGGGGGGGGGCATGATGGTCCCCACTTCCGATGTTTCGCGCAATTATTTTGAAACGCACAATGGTAATACCACGCAATTCTCTGAAGTCTTGCGCAACTTTTGAAACGAAATTCGAGACAAGCAGGTACAGCATCGCAACGCCCCATGACTTTTCATGAGACAATGTCATGCCAAAAATGGCCGAAAAATGGCTCATTTATGTGATTTGTGTACAAAGTCAATGGAATTTGTCTGATGTCTTGAAATTCATTAAAAAGGTCATTATTTTCTATTATAATTGACCTTCATAATTAATTTTCTGCTCATTTTGGTTTTTAAATGGTCTGCAATAAATTTCATGGAATAAAACAATAAAAAACAAAAGTTACAAAAACAAGGAAATACATAAGAAATTTGAAAAACAAAGAAATACATAAGGAAAAAAATCCACTTTTGCCATTTTAAATGATGAAAACTAATTAAGAACGGCGCAACCATCACTTCTGCAAAAAATTACAATATTTCAAGTGAAATTTAGTGTTTTATATGCAAATCATATTTTTTTGCATAATTAATTCATATTAGTTAGAGATTGATTTTTTTCCCAAAAATTACTATACAGACTTAGAGTTTATGTTATAAGGAACCTGCATGCCAAAATTTCAGCGAGGTCGCGCATTCCACAGCCGAGATCAGAAGGGGGGCCATCATGCCCCCCCCCCCCAATCCTCAACACCTCCGAAATAGCCCAGTCCTTTTTAGGTTAAAGTGTCTGCTGTTAAAATTTCAATTGAAGCTCAATTGAACAAATATATTTTTTTAAGGAAAACGTATATGCTGAATTTTTACAGTGGTTCTATTTTCACAAATTTCATGAGTAAAAAAAACTGACACAAAATATTTAACTTCTTTATATGCATATGTGAATGAAAACACAATAAAATCACAGAAATGAACTTTTACAAATTACTCATCTAAAAGGAAGATCGAGATGATTATGTACACATGAAATATACAATGTTTACATCAAATGACTGGTTAATTACCATTAATGTGCGTGCCAAAGTCAATCTTGCAAACATCGTCATACTGTAAGACCGTCGTATCGCCAGCGTTGGGAGTGTAGTGGGCAGCACAGTGGTTGAGGGAGCAGCCTGTGGGGAAGGCTAGGCCCGCCTTCAGGCCATTCTCATTGATTAGTTTCCTGGAAGCCGTCTCTAGTCTCTCACTGTAGAGAAAAAAAGAGCAAAGGGAAAAAATGGGCATCTGAGCGCTACATGTAATGTCAGTCAAGGACTTTAACTATTACACATGATGAACTCATCAAAAATATGAAAAAAAAATATAAATATAGACTTTACAATTTTCTATGAATTTTATTGAAGGGGAAATATGTTACCTGTGCCCATAGTATACAATTGGTTACTGTAAAAGAAAAATTAAATGAATAAATAAATAAATAATTAAATAAATAAACAACAACATTAACATCAACAACACAAGAACCACAGCCTTGCATTCATCTGCTATCTAGAGTTATAATATGAAATACTAAAAGTCTGTACATTGCAGCAAAATGCTTCCATTTTCCAGAAATTACTTCAATCAAAATATAGTAATATCTGCTCACAGATCATTTGAAATTGACACGAGTATGATGCCATAAACAAGAGCCCCACGGGGCATGACGCTCAATTGAAGTCGTGCAAGCTCTCTGTGGTGCCAGTAGAGAAAACATTATCAATTGTGTATCGTTTTGCAAACTTCGGCCCTTGAAAACTGATATCTACATCAATGGGGCCACATGAACCAGTTGAAAAACTTGGCATTCCCTGTCTATACAGCTGGTTTGACCAAATTAAGTTAAAATCTTAACATTCAATAAAAAAAAGGGTGATAGCTATGTGTCTCACCCTTGTACATTTGACCTCGTTTGACTTTTAATATACTTACATGACCTTTGACATTGAGGTCTCTATAGGGCATCTATATCATCCAACTGTGGTAACAAATGGGCTAATGGTTGCAAAGTTACCAACCCCAGTAGAAATTTGCAGGTATAATTATTTTAATGTGACCTCATCTGACATATACCCTACACATGACCTTTGACCCCAAAATAACATTGAGGTCTTTGCAATACATCCAACACCCAAGTTTGGTTACAAATGGGTTTATGGTTAGAAAGTTACCTAGTTTTGGTCCTCATGGGCCCTAGTAGTAGTAATAATAATAATAGTAGTAGTAGTAGAGTAGTAGTAGTAGTAGTAGTAGTAGTAGTAGTAGTAGTAGTAGTAGTAGTAGTAGTAGGCTAGCAGAAGTACAGTGTAGTAATAGTAGTAGGCTAGCAGTAGTACAGTGTAGTATTAGTAGTAATAGTAGTACAAGCAGTAGTAGTAGTAGTAGTAGTAGTAGTCTGAATTTCAGACCTCCCCTGCGAAGCAGGGGCCATCCGCGGAGCGGATTGCTTTGGGGGCTTTTAACTTATCTCTTGTTTTTCTGACAAGATTTCTTCAAAACTCCGGGATAGTCCATTGCATTGTATGGGCCTTTTTCTGACTCTCTTTACCATGCAAAACAAATCAAGAACTAAGCCAGTGTAAAGATCTCATTACAGTGATCAGATAAGGCTGGGACTACTCACATATACTAACTGTTTTGCCATCTGTTTTTGACACAAGGTGTCAATCATTTATGGTCTTGGAGGTAAGCAGTGAGTCCATGCCCAGGCTCTTGCCTCAGGGGTCGCCTAATCACATTACATCACTGCAGACCTGACAGATAAGAACTGATAAATCTTCTCTGGGATGGCTATTTTTGAAGATTTTTTTATGTAACTGGAAATGTGTGACTTTTGTCAGACTATTATACTGAAGACAGGTTTGGCTGTTGATTCCAGAATAATGGTCTGGCAGTCAGACTATAGTAGTAGTAGTAGTAGTAGTAGTAGTAGTAGTAGTAGTAGTAGTAGTAGTAGTAGTAGTAGTAGTAGTAGTAGAAGAAGTAGGCTAGCAAAAGTACAGTGTAGTATTAGTAGTAATAGTAGAAGTAGTAGGCTAGCAGAAATACAGTGTAGTATTAGTAGTAACAGTAGTACAAGCAGCAGCAGTAGAGTGGTAGTCAGCTAGTAGAAGTACAGTGTAGTAGTAGTAGTAATAGTAGTAGCAGTAGTAGTAGTAGTAGTAGTAGTAGTAGGCTAGCAGAAGTACAGTGTAGTATTAGTAGTAATACTATTACTACTTAATACTACTTCTTATACTGATATTACTACTACTTCTACACTGTACTTCTGCTAGCCTACTATTACTACAGTACAACTGCTTATACTACTATTACTAATAGTAGTATTGTATAGTAGTATAAGCAGTTGTTGTAGTAGTAGTAGTAGTAGTAGGCTAGCAGAAGTACAGTGTAGTAGTAGTAGTAATAGTAGTGTAAGCAGTAGTAGTAGTAGTAGTAGGCTAGCAGAAGTACAGTGTAGTATTAGTAGTAATAGTAGTACAAGCAGCAGCAGCAGCAGTAGTAGTAGTAGTAGTAGTAGTAGTAGTAGTAGTAGTAGTCAGCTAGTAGAAGTACAGTGTAGTAGTAGTTGAAGTAGAAGCAGCAGCAGTAGTAGTAGTAGTATTGGTGGTAGTAGAAGCTGTAGTAGTAGTAATAGTAGTTGCAGTTGTAGTCGTGGTAGATGGTGGTTACTTTGAAATTTTGTGGGGTGGTGTGACTGCCCCTGCTACCTCCCACACCCTTGTAAAACCATACATGCAAGTTAGCCATGTACTCACCATATTTCAATCATTGTCATGCCAGGTTTGATGTATCCTTGGACATGTTTCCTGACCTGTCTGTGTGCTTCAGCTGCCTGTCTCAGATCATTATAGACGTCATTCTGAGCTCGATCCAGCGCTCGCTTCTCTGCATTTGTTACTCGCCATTCTGCCGTTTTGCTGCATAAACGATATATGAAAAAACAATAAATAGCCTAAATTTCAAACAAATGTGTCCAAGGGATTAGGGCTGGGACTTATACCCGGAGACCCAGGTCCCACCCGAAAGCCTCAAAATCCAGGTACAAAAATCTAATACCCATTAGCCGAAAATTGCTGACTGATTTCTTGTACACCTATCCAATGAAATGATGAATGCATAAACAGCCAAGACAAACACACACAAATCTCTTTTTGAATCTCATCAAATACCTTCAAAATGTCCATAAATCTAAGAAAAACACCATATTTATTACAATGTACCCACGTACCCGCATGAATATTCTGTCAATTTTGTTTAAATTCCAAAGATCATACCAACTTGGCAATGCTTTGACATTCATCAAGAGGAACCTTCCATTTGTTTTGTACACAAAATATTATCTAATTTACACTTACATGAAAGGGTATGACTGGACACACTATTTTTTTTATATGCAGAATCATGAAATCCTATATCAATCTGATCATATGGAGTACAGAGTTGTAGAAAATGTTTCTTCAGAGAAAATCACACTTTAGTTACATTTTGTATACAAAATAAATGGAGGGTTGCTTGTATAGAACAAAGCAGTGCTCCCAATTTGTAATGTTTGTAAAAATTTTTAAGAATTACTGATCAATACTTGTCCAAAATTTCTAATATATAATTATGTCTTCAGAATCTTCCCTCCTATATTACTATACACAAAACAAAGATCCAATCAAATACACATCCTCAACCGGCTCGAAGCACGGTTGCTATTGCACATGCGCAACTGGACCATTGCAAAATATTGGGCATCCAAATTTTTTACCATATTGGACTCCCCGACAGTACACATTCACTGACGCATTGACACATTGCGGTGAGCACGCATGGTACCAGCAGTTGCAGACTGAGATATGGCAGTGTGGTGTGTCTAAGGCTACTAGTTAACCAACATTATGATCTTGATTATTTTATACAATTAAGATCGGGGTTACATCACATGTTTGTTCAAAGTTAGAGATACAGTGTCAGATAAAACGTACGGAATAACATATAAGGAGGAGCACTGTTGTTTCCTTGTTTTTAGGGGGGTGGGGAGAATTCTGATAAATTCAATGTAGCATTACCCCAATTTGTGCTGTAAATAAAAATTAACATTGATAGGGCAAGTTAGGCAGAAATATGTCTGCACTGACCATAAGTCCGACATAGAATGTGAATGATTTTCAATTTTTTATACCAATTATCTATGAAGATCTCGAAGAAATAATAATAAAATTGGAATCGTCTTCGCTTAATACAAAATTTATTGGTCTTGCCAGGGAGTTAACAAATAATTCATCTTGCCCAATATGTGCCACCTCCTAGCTCCACCAATGAGTTTTGGACTCGGTGAATCCAACTTTATATCAAAATTTCACTGATTATTTTGTTTGCTTCTATTTAAAGCAACTTGCTATGAGTCTGGAATTCCCCTTTAAGTGCAACGTTTTGTGGAGGGTAAAACTCCCTTGGGTATGAAGTTTCAAAAACGTCTGAACAAAATTGGTCTTGACTCAAGAGAGCTGGTACAGGAATGATTCTTGTTGGCATATCCCTGGTGGTGTGTAACAGCTACATGTACTGCATTCTTTACATGACCTGGAGACGACCTGAGACCCAAGCTCAACTTGGTGCATTTATCAGCTGGTACAAATATGGCAATGCGTAGGGCTGTGTGTTGAAATATGTGTGCACAAGGTGAAACCTGCAAAAGCCTGATTAAAGCAATCCAGCCAAGTTATTGTCAAGTTATAACTTCACTTATCATAAAGTACATACTTTCAAGAAAAGTATGAATTGCAAGCACATGTTGGTAGAATTTATTTTAGAAAATGGACAAATAGCTCCAGTGGTAGATCCCGTGATGTAGAAAGGGAGAAACCAATTTTTGTGGGGCAGAGGTAAATTCAAATGAAATATGCGAGTGTACATGACACACATTAAAGAGTGAAGGACCCCCCCCCCCCCAACTACTTGTTTTAAAAGTAATGAAAGTGATGGGGATTTGATTTTTTTTTAACATTTACCCCCCCCCCCCCCAAGATTTGTCATGATTGGCTTTTCTGCTGTTTTTTGGGCCACACATTTGGCTGAGAAAAATATTTTAGGTGCAAAAATTTTTTGCCAAACCCCCACCCCCCAATCAACTTTTTCAGCTGGTTATTTGCCTGTAAAACTGGTAATTAAAAATTTGTTGGCAGCAAAGATTTTCTGCCAACACCACCTAACCACACCCCAACATCCTATATTCCCCCCCCCCCCAAGATTTTACCCTGGCACCACCCACCCCTGTATCAAAGTATCATGTTACACTCATGGTTGGATAACAACATACATGCGTCAGTGACAAATGAGGACATTCACTCTAACACCTTGAAAGGTAAAAGGGCGCTAATGTACCGAATTTGCACATTGTTAACGACATTATCCTTCTCAAGCGTTTCGAATTAAATGTCCTCATTCTTAATCAACAATATAGATAAATTGCCTACCCGTCCACAGTAGGATGCACAAGTTCCTCTCCAATGGGATAGGATCCATTTGAAAACAATTCTGAGATGGGAATCGTTGGGGGATCAGTCTGCTTTTTGCTGCCGGTTGTCTTAGCTTCGACTTTACTCTCCGGGTTTCCTCCAGATTCTCCACCGGCCCCGCCTTTCTTCTTCTTCTTCTTTCTCTTCTTCTTCCCCTCTCCCCCTTCTCCTCCTTCCCCCTCTTTGTCCTCAGGAACAGCACCGTTCATCTCACCTTGAAGACAGAAAACCAAAAATGTTGGAAGCTCTGAATTAGTGTATCACGACAAGTTTCCTGGATGGCAACTCCCCCGACAACAACTTTCTTGGAGGACAACTCCCTTGAGGTCAACTCGAGTATTTTAAACTCGAAAGGTTGTTAAATACGAAAGGTTGTTAAACACCTCCTGGCGAGCTGTCCTTTGGGGGAGTTGTCCTCTGGGAAAATTGTTGGGGTGGTCATCTGGGAGATGTAAGATGGGAGTCATACCCAAGGGAGTAGTCCTAGAATCGTAAATTAGTTATGGAGTCAATGGAAAACATACAGATCTGTAGCACTTCACAAAATTTTTTCCACAAACCACAAGGGAAATAACATTCATAGACGTTAACACTTACTCTCATTGCCAATTTTTAAAAATCACACCCACCTTTAAAATTTTCAAACAACAGCAATTTTTGTGGCACAACTATCCCTTCTTGACTAAACTTGTTTGTGACAAAATCTGTGAAATTTGTTCAGAATTTGGATTGTTTAAAACAAGAACTTCATGATAAACAGAGTAACTTTCTATCTGAGATCAGTATTTTCTTTTGATTGTTCTCATTCACTGTGCCGAATGATTTAAAGATAAATGCGAGACATACTTTACCTGTTGGAGACCATGAACAAGATATCTCTGGCTGGGGTCTACGGAAAATGTATATTTATATTTATTAAGAGAAAACACAGTACTGGTTGATGATGGAAAATCTTTCATCAAAATTTCACATTTCATTTGTTTCCAGGTGAGAGTAAATTACATTTGCATGATAATGTGGGATTAATTCACTTCATATGCAATAAAAAGTTGTGGGATAGGCAGTTTGAATACCCGACTGAGACTGAGTCAACTAAGTTGCTGCAGTGTGAATGGCATAGTCCCACACATTGATTTCTGTGTTAGTACTTTGTCAGCAGTGGGGATTTGTGTAGCAGATTTGTCAAAAACGAAGTGTTCTGTTGTTTTCAACTACTCTCTCCGTACTATAGTGACATTTTCAGAATACCATCTGTTCACAGAAGGTTTGAAAGCAGCTGATATCAAAATGATGTTGTTCTGCAAGTAATCAACCAGTACTGTGTATTCTCTTTAAATCAAATCATCTTATACGGTAAAACAAGAAAACAAATGGAACTTACCGCTTGGCTTAGTTTCATCCAGGGATTGCTTGTTTAACTGATCTGCAACTTCAGCCACCTCTCCATTGACTATTTCTTCCTGATTAGTGTCACCTCCTGCAACATGAAGTTGTTAGAGATGAGTTGGCAAGTATTCTAACTTGACAGGCCACAACCAGCTGGCAGTATGTGTATATGCTACCAATTTTGTACAGTGCACATTCTTCATGCTAACGCATGCTTGATGTATTGATGATCCCTCAATTTAGATTACAATGCACTGCAACTGGCACACCCACAAGTGAATGAAGTTAGCACAAGGATTGCCACGATGATCCACGTTCCATGGTATCCTGCATCAACCATGCAACATTTATACAATATTGGATGGCTTTGAGGTGGACACAAGAAAATATTGTACGACTTGTGACAAATATCGGACGAGTCGCAGACGAGTCCGATATTTTCATAAGGAGTACAATATTTTCTGTGTTCATAGAAAATAAGCCATCCAATGTTATCATTGTTATCTAAATCCACTAGAAATTATCAAATTAGAAATTTAACTGAATCCTCTCCAAATAATCTAGTCTGTCAATGGCAACCCACTCAATTTCATTCTTTGTGAGACGTGTCATTCCCCTTATCTATCAGAATTCACATCTTTGTCTTAATTTAGAAAATTGAGCAAAACATACATTATACAGGAATGACGATCATGACGATACAGTGTGATTTATTTTATAATAAAACCCTTAGTTACATGTTATTTAAGTGGAAACCTGGATCAAATTGTTAGCCACACACACCAGTCAGCCACAGACAAGTACGAAAGTTCCCGGACGCGTACAACATTTTTCCTCACTGTACGACATTTTCCGATGTACCCCCTCGTCTAACCGCAGCACGTATACGCGCATTTCTTTGCGCGCGGAATACGCGTTAATATCACGGTGCTTGAAACCCCCTATTTAGATAACAATGTTTAATATCGCCAACTTTGTTCACAGCCATGAGTGCACACGCGCCGCGTACATATATGCACCGCTTACCACTATAGCGTGACGATCATTGTGTACAGAAATCATCGGCGACCAGTGACCACCTTAGTCCGAAAGCTTCGACCTGTGTTTCGAGTTGTTCAACGTTTTTCAGGTACTGCCATACGATCTTGACAGACATTTCCCACGTACTTAGTATCTCATCTCTACACAGTCCGAATGCTAGTATGTAACCTCCGCAACACAGCACTTTTGGTCCGCGGAGTTTCTGAGTGAAAAGTAGGCTGCCCGAATGGACGGAAAAAGTGCGATTTTACACCATCTATCACACTAGCAAGTGAGAAATTAGTCCCACTAGATCGAATCAGACATCCATTTGATGACTAGACCACTCTATGTCCCTATTTCATTGTCTTTAATTGAAAAAATTCGAAAAACTTGCCAAAAAGTGTTCCTTAGAACCTCAGCAGTTCCCGTCCGTGATGCATTTGCGAATTTGCTGATGATAAAGCTAGCTGAAGAAACGCCACGGTGTATGTACAGTAGATCTAGTTTTGTCATCAGCAAACGCATCGCAGATGGGAACTGCAGAGGTCCCAAGTAACACTTTTTCGGCAAGTTTTTCGTATTTTTTTTCAAATTAAGACGATGAAATAAGGACATAGAGGAATCTAGTCATCAAATGCATGTCTGATTTGATCTAGTGGGACTAATTTCACACTTGATAGTGTGACAGATGGTGTAAAATGGGACATTTTCCTTCCGTTCGGGGTTACCACTTTTCGGTAACTCCGCAGACCGAAAGTACAGAGTAACGGAGGTTACATAGCTTTCGGACTGGGTAGAGACGAGATACTAAGTCTGTCAAGATCGCACGGTAAATGCCTGAAAAATGTCAAAAAAACTTGAAACACAGGTCGAAACCTTCAGACTATGACCACCTGTGTTTTGCCCAATAATTTTGTCTAAAATATACTTTTTCATCAAATGAACAAGAATCAGAGGGACCTGATATTGTTACAATGATTGCCAGGTCCCGGCACAGGTTTGCCAAGGCCAGGGCCAATGTTATCATATAGATCTAGTACATGTATTCATGCATGAAGAAATAACATTGATTTATTCATTGAAGAAGAAATTATTCAATTGATCTATTCTTGCATAAGGATAAAGATTAAGGTCTAGATCTACATGTAGATCTATGTAATTTTTGGCCAAGTACATGAGTAGATCTAGAACTTATGTTAGTGGTATGTGTGCAGGGCACATGTCTAATATCTGAGATTATTTCCAATGACAGAGATTATTTTCTGATATCGGAGACTTTTAAATGAGTCATCAAAACTTGGCACAAAGAAAATTTCCAATATCGGAGATTGTTTTTTCCAAAACATGATCATGCATTGGTGGAAAGAATAAGATTTAACGTTAAATTTGCATAGGGTCTAATAGAAATTCAGATCAATGATGATATACTAATAATAACAGTCATAAACTATGCTGGATCAATATCATTATCAGCAACTTTGCTATCGATATTGAAAATGTGAACAATAGATCATTAGCTTGGCAAGTGTACGGTGAATTTTCAAAGTAGACGGTCATCTGGAATAAAATCCCTCAAGGGAATTCTGAATATCACATTCCTACATGTAAGTGTTGATAACTTAATCCTGACTGTGCCGAGGTAAATAAAAAAAAAGTCTCCAATATTGGAGACCATCTCCGAAATTAGATGGAGAGCAGAAAAAGTCTCTGATATCAGAGACTCTCTCCGAGGGTGGAGAGAGTCTCCGATATTGGACGTGCGCCCGTACTGGTATGGGGAAATATATCTACGGCTTGCCTACGCTGAATATTTTGTGGTGGTTTTATTTTCGCGAATTTCGCGACTTCTTACTGAATGTGAAAATTTTCACTTCCTGATATTTCTGTAGATCTAATATACTCTCGAGAATTCCCCGTCTTGAAGCAAAAAATCACAAAAATATATGGACGCAAAATGGCTAACGTCCGTACTGGTTAAATC
>JZLH01S0044606.1:0-13061 GCA_001188425.1 Eucidaris tribuloides
ATAACTTGAGTGTGACTTTTCCGATTTTGATGTAACTTGGGAGAAGTATCTTATATAAGGCACCAATTTACTGATTCGATTTTGGAGTTGAAAGGTCAGAGGTCAAAGGTCACCGGGCCTTAAATATGTCTGATTTGGGCTCATTACCGCGATAACTTGAGAGCGGCTTAAATTGGATTTTACTGTAACTTGGTCAAAGGTCACATGGGCTTATCATTATGCTTATTCATCTAATTCTCCCTATCGCATATAGCTCTCCAAATCTGAACGCATGTGGTGCTCTAATTTTTTTACACTTTATCCTCGGGAAATAAACTTCCGGTTTAAGCAAGCGCGATACACATCGAATGCTAAAGTACTCGTGGATCGTGTCAAAATCTTTCGTATAACCACGCGAATAACATTTTTTTCAAGTCCTTCGTCCATATAACAACCCTTCTATTTAGGTCATGAACGGAGCTATCGGCCGTCCTCACACACCAGTGTTCGCATTCCGACTCGGCGTGCGCGTTGGCACATTCCTCTATCATGGGGTAAACCTTCCGCTTCTTGGCGAGAGTTTCGAGTTCATGCCTTTGTTTACTAGTCGTAGGAACATTTCTTTCACTAAGAAAGTCCTTTAATCGCAACACAGACATTCATCAAAATTGTTCATCAGGTCAATCCATGTTTGCTCGGGTACGAGGTATTAATATTATAAATTTGACGAGGTTCGAAATGACATGTTTTGTGCGAATTGACTGTACGATTTACCGGAACCGGAAGTATACATCCCAAGAGCGATCAATCAGATATCGGTATCGCGAGGAGATATCGCTTGATATCGGCTATATGCGATAGGGAGAATTGGTCTTGCTACCATGGTAACTTGAAGCTTTTCAAATTACATCAATTGGATGGGAGTGCAGGCTGCGGAGGCATACCCATCGACTGCGCACAGTCGAACTGCTCTAGTTTTTTCTTCAAACAAGTGATTGATCAATGAGTGAAAGTAGTGAGTACTTCAATGAAATTGGACAACTCTGGTTGCAAGTCAATAGTCATGAGTGTGATGTGGAGATAAATGACTCTACACATCATGTACATCATACTGAAATTGACAAAGGTGATTATTATGGCAGAGTGGCTAATTGAGTAGACATTCCTTTGTGATTTATTCAGTGTTGCACTTTTCCCTGTTTGTAGATTGCACTGTTGTCGTGGTTTAAAAAGGACGGAGATGACAATCACCTGTACGAGATGATAACTGGTCTCCGTGTTGGATATGAACTATGGAACAGACTCAGTGGACAAGATGAAATTGAAATGTATCGGGTAAGGAATGTAACCCAGTAACACTAGTATTGTTAAAAGTTTTGATTTGATTAAAGGTATTGGCTAACATTTACGACAGTTAAAAAAATCTGAGCTACATGATTCCCCTATGCTACCATTGTCTTTGATAAGGTCTAAAAATGATGCCCTGAAAAAATTGTATTTCAAAATGACTATTTAGCACTTTAAAAAAGTGAAAATCGTAAGTTGATCGGATTCCCTTGCCCATTTTCTCCCATAGACTTACTGTGTGTACACCTACGCTATTTAAACTCGCCCCGAGTTTTAATTGTTTATTCATGCATAACTTGCCATTGGCAGTGTAACATCCCAAACTTTTTTATTCTAGGGTGTTTATTTGTCCATATGAACACTACTATGTAGTTAAGATATCAAAATTTGACAATTTTTTAAATTGAAGCTCCACAATGTTAGCCTATCACTTTAAGGTGAGAATCTGAAATGGATTTCTTCATACTTGGCCCAGATATGCACCATGAGGGTCAAGGGTCAAAATTAATTTGACTCTGCTCTGCTTGAAGTGGCAAATTTCTTGGTTAAGTACAGCCAATGGGATTGTAGTGTAGTATAAAATTTAAATAGTAATGGGCAGGGGAATATTTTTACCAAGATATCAGTGTTAAAGGTGAAAGGTTAAACTGAATTTTTAATTATTTTGCACTATGAAGGGATAACTACTGCAAGAAGTGCATGGTAGGGACGTTAGCAACAATAGGGACGTTAGCAACAATGGAACAGTTCTGTCAAGTGATCAAGGCTAAAGGTCAAGTTCAAAGGTCAATGAACTGCATTTATTGCCATATTCCAGGCATATCATAGGCCATTGTTGGTGTCAAATTATGCGGTTTATGCTTAAAAGGCTAGGAATAAGTTTATATTTTTTGCAAAAAAGTAAGAGGTTGAGGGTCAGATGTCAACAGAATTTATAATTTATTCTTTTCTCTTATTAAATTCAAGTTTTTAAGTCTTACCTAAAGTTGAGCCCATGATAGCACAGGTAAAGTCTTGATATGCCTATGCCCTGTGTAATGAGGAGGTATAAGGCCATGGAGTATAAACAAATTCATAGACAAATTCAAGATGAAGGTATGTTGGGTATTAGGTAATAATTAAATTCTATGTGTGGGCATGGACATAAAGTCCTGGATGGAAAATTGGCCAGGGAGGGTGGAGGCATACCATTGATTGTACAGCAGTCAAATTGCTAGTTTTCTTAATTCGGTTGTCACACTAAAACTGAGCAAATTTGCCTTTTGAAGTAAAATTTCATACTTAACAGTCAATTTTCTGTTTATTTGTTTCATTTCCAACAGACACAGACGATAGGTGCAATAGCTGACTACATCAAGAAACACCCAAAAGCAAGTGAACAGGAGTTGGCCAATGCAATTGCAAAGGAAATCCAAGAGTTTGCAAACAAAGTTGAAGCCATGTAAACCGGGAATACAGAATCGATTGTTGTTCTGTACATACTTCTGTATATATCGTCCAGATATTATTCAGTTGATGTTATGTAAAGAATGTTTTTAAGAACTCTTATGCATTTTTGTGTATAAGCAGACAAGATTATTTTGTATATTATATTTGTATTCCATGGATATTTGTCTCTTACAGTACATGTATATTTGTATGATTTTTGTATGTTTGCTAGATTTATGTATGATGTATGGACATGTGTGCAGATTTCTCATAGAAATCATGAACAGATCACAGTTCTCTTGTTCAGCAAGTCATTCTTTATCAACCATTGCATGATAGGCAATGTAGATTTGGCAGTCAAACAAAACTAATTATCATGCATCTGGTAGTACCTAAAATTTTAGTATCTATTGCTACAACACTTTCATAGCACAATCAGGTTGTCACTATGATGCCTGATATAATTTTAAAGGGAAACTGCAGTATTGGAAGCAGCCCGCAAATATGGTTAAAATGATTCTATAATTTTGTGATGAAAATTACACAGTCCATTGTCTTATCATTGTTAAACAGATGGTGGAGGAAATCAAAATGACTGACAAATTATTGTCCCCGCTTTTTATAAAGTTTATTGAAGGTTCAACTTGTTTCAAGGGCAAGCTGAAGGATATCGACATCATCTTTCACCAGTTTCCTTTCCTCATGATACTAATTATCAATATCTTGTGTATCATCCAGTAATGGATTGTTGAATATTTTACAATGAAAGAATCAGTCATTTGGGTGGTCTTCACTACCTTTGACCATTTGGATGATATTTATGGAGTGCCTTTCTGTTAATATTTAGTGGTGACAAATAGTGTGTTGAGAGTCATAACGGATTATTCACATTTTTTTTTGTCAGCTTTAAGTAACACTGATTGACTAAAAGCAGGGCAAAGTAATTAATAATTATTTAATTAATAATGCTGATTAATCATGAAAAATGAACCCCAATTGTTTTTTCATGATGCAAAGTTAACAGCTTTAGTTGTGTAATAACAAAAAGTACCATATACATGTACATTATACATGTACATGTACATGTATTTCACTTTTAACCGTGTGTTCCATGTCATTGCACCAAGGGAAAATTTATGGTGCCTGTATTTTATATCCAATCTTATACATGTACATTATGATTTTTCAAAATAGAATCGATAGACAATGGACTTGTAATGTGCATGTGTAGGTTACTTTTGATAATGTATGTAATATATTATACATGTACATTATACTTTTGTTTGTACATGTGGCATGTGCAGTTCCAGAGTTAAGTGGAAAGATCATCATCAACATTGTGTTCTCTGTTTAAAATCCAGTATACATTGTCTTGTAATTTTGCGGATAAATACATCATTTATTCAGGGCAGCTTGTACATGTACATGTATTTCAGTTTCATCTGTGAGCTAGTCCTTTTCTGCATAGATTTTATCATTTTATTTAAGTTTTACCAGTAATAGGATTCTCATAGGCAACGGGTTTAAATACATATTTGCCAGTGCTTCATAGTTAACACACTAATTCCTCTAGTCGCATGGTTTGTTGTAATAGGTGTGGAAGCAAGAAACTACATAATAGGTTCGTCTTAACAACTGGCTGCCAGAGAATGCTATGTACAAAAATAATTAGTGTTGCACGACTAAGTCGCCAAAAGTCGGAGTCGCGACTATCTTCAAGGAGTCGTGACTCCGACTTTAGGAATGCAAGAGTCGACTCTCTGGATCACTGTGAAAACATCGATGACAATCAACATCGCAGTCTCTTCATTTCATTGTTACATAAAATCATGGCCAGTTCAGTTCAAGTAGAGACATATATTCAGGTTGTAGAACTGAAATCATTGAAGGAGGACACTGAACAGTCACTGTTTAGGCTGTAATATGATTCTTTTTACCTATTGATCATGCCGACAGACCCAAACGCCGAGAGTCGCCAAATAGTCGGAGTCGCGACTTTTGATGGGTGACTAGTCGTGCAACACTAAAAATAATGAAGTCTTAATTTGAGTTATGCAGTAGCCTCTCCTTGTAACAACATGCTTGGGACCGAAAAAAATCATTGTGATATACAGTACAGTCAAACCCAATAAAACGATGTCCGTTGGACCAGAGATATTACCTCTTTATATCGAAGTCTTGTTATATCAGGGTTAATAAACAAAAGAATACCAAGTGTA
Organism: Eucidaris tribuloides; assembly: GCA_001188425.1. NCBI lineage: Eukaryota > Metazoa > Echinodermata > Echinoidea > Cidaroida > Cidaridae > Eucidaris > Eucidaris tribuloides. The sequence goes on from JZLH01S0044606.1 coordinate 4,974, forward strand.
AGAACCAGAAAAGTCACCTTGTTATAACGGTAATTTGTATATCAGCGCTTTTTAACGAGGTTCCACTGTATCATTGTTCTTTATAGTGAGAGTACACTGTACATGTATAATGAACAAGCAGATTGTGCCAGCCAATCAGGACAGGAGTGGGTGTTAATTCTGAAGCATGTGAACATTGATAATCATGGTAGTTTGGTAATATCTCTGTGTTTTACAGATGTACATCAGATGAAGTGTGCTATACCTACAGGCTTTTAACGTACAGTAATTATAACAGTATATAGTAAGAGGTACAATGTACATGTATATTGAACTACCTAAGTATCATGGACATCCTAGTTTAACTCTTTGGATGCTGGGTGGTTTTGGATTGATGTGTATAAGCTGTAAAAAATGTATGTTTTTTAAAATAAAAATCCAAATGCTGTTGAGGCAAGACATTTAACTCATTTATGTGGTTCAACGTGTCTTCATTTTACGATGAATATCATTGGTAGGAACTTCAGTGACGTTCGTCATTCAAATTAAAAAAAATTGGAACTGATTATCTTCTCAGTGCACTGGTGGGCAGATAGCACCCAAAGTGTTAATTTGTTTTGTGTTTCATGGGATCACATTTAATAGCTACCATATTGTACTAGACCATGTTTAGGTTGATAGGTTGGAGTTAATACATGTATGGCCTATTTATAGAACTGTTACAGATTTTGTGAACCATCAGCATGGACCACACTACAGGGAGGTATATGATTCCCAACAGTTCTGTGCTGATTTGGGTGGGAGGTGGTGTGTGGGAGGGGTGCAGGGTGCCTGCTTGAAGGTATAGCTGTAAAATAGCACACTAGTCGTACATTGTTAGACAAATTTGTGATAGATTGGAGTATGGGATTATGTGGATTAATTTCTGCCAGGTTGGCATTCTCATTATTTCTTACATTTTTTATATATCAATTCAATATTATATTGTGTAATATATTATTTACATTTATATACTTAGAATAAATATATGTTCACTTATAATCACACAGATTTGTCCATGTGTTTTATTGCCAGAAATTACTTGGTCAAGTTGTATGCCTCTGCTAAACATGGGTGGATCATTTTAAGTTTGTGTGCTCGTGATGATGTATTTAAGATGTTAGAGTAACTGGATGGATCTTAGCGCTACATGTAAAGGATTAACCAAATCTGCCCCTGTAGATGCCTACGTTCAATGTGTCGGTGTGTCAGTAAACATACACTAGCTTGTTCTAATACTGTGTGAGATGCAGAAAATTACCTAAAAGTTCATATTGCTTGCATGATCCCTTTAAAGATTCCATAATTTGCACATCCTGAAATGAACATATCGACCAAATAATCTAAAATCATTAACTTGTATAATGTAAAGATTCACATAAATCTTCACCTTTCAAAAAAGCTTTGGGACTAAAAAGTCCGGTTTCATGAAAATAAAGCACCGATAAAATTAGAAAAGCATGATCACTGAATTTCAGTATTTATACAGTCCTTAAACAGTCTTTAAGAGTGTGCAAATCCAGCATACATTACTCTTCATACATAAATTTAGTTGCAATTACATGTCGGACACAACATATGCACGCAGTTCGGATATTTAGATTTAGTAAATGAAAAAATACATGTATACAAAGATAAACTTTGGTGGAAAATTGGAAATACTTCTGTATTTCACATGTACAATTACAATTGTACTGTTTATTGATCAAAAACATGATTTTAAATAGCAAAGTGAGTTGTACCTAAACATTTTTTTGTATCAAAAAAATAATGCGTTAAGATTACATGGCTTTGACTTAAATCTGTTCCGCATGTGTTTCATTTGTACAAAGCAAACAAATATACATTTACATTCACAAAACACACAACAAAAATTATTTGTACATTTCTTTACATAATTACCTGCTGTAAATAATGTACATCAGCTTTTCTTACACTGGATCTTCACACAAGATAAATTACATATACAAGATATCTTTTACAACATTTACTAGACTGACAGTTTTTAAATAAATTGTAGTTGAATTTTGAGTTGTAGTTTTGTACCATTAATTGAACATCTCATCTGCATACATTACACAGAAATGACATGGCTGATTTACAGAAGATGGCATAATATAACATGTACAACTTACCCACTCCAAGCATTTCTTGTTACTGTCTACAATTTTGTATGACCCAATTGTTATTTTAAGTATACAGTATTACTTAACTACAAATGATTGAACAATAATGAACGAAATTGCACTTATCATGAAAACATTTGAATAAATATGGTATTTTCAAACTTGCACACACCAATTATGCCTTTCTTATCTACACAGACTGACTTCAAAAAGAGAAAATTACAGATTTGGTAAATCAGCTACAATATTGACAGTAGTGTCCATATTACAACATTGCTACTAAACTTTATTGTAAGTGAAAAATAAACCTTGGTAAACTGGACACATCTAAAATCAGGATAGTTAGTATCCATGACAATGTTTCTGTCAACGTGTTTCATTTTATAAGTCACTTTTCTCATGTCAGGCAAACTGGTCACTTGAGACAAGCCACATTTCTTTAAGTTCTCACTTCTCAGGCTAACATCTGTCTTGTAGGCCTGTAGATAATGCACAAAATGGTCGAAGCTAGGGGAGGGGGGAGGGGGAGGGGGAGGGGGAGGGGGGAGGGGAGGGGGAGGGGAGGGGGACTGTCACTCAAAAACTGGCAATAGGATGTGGTGCCAGGATACACCAGTTTTCCAGAAAGCTTTTCAGCATTAGCTAGTCTCATTTTAACAAAAATCAATATCTCAACATGGGTCAAATTAACATTTATGTTCTACATTTTGGGGGGAAACCCTTCTGCCAAATAAGTCAGATTTGGCCATGTCATTCTTTGATGTGTGTTCCTTAAAAAGAAAGATTACATATGACAGAAATGGAAGGTACCATCTACTGAATAGACATCTGTTATTTTAATTATTGGTGATCCGCGTAACCGCGGATCACCATAGATTTCGTCAGAATTTTTTTCTTCGTCTTTATTCCTGTTTCTTTCTGGTCACTTTTTGTTCCGTCGATAACTCAAGAACGACAGTGTCAATAATCTTGTAACTTAACATACTTATGTCTCATGTTAATACCTAGGCATGGTAACACGGTCAATGTGATAGAGCATCTGTGACGTCATTTATGATGTCAAAAGCCAAAAGTTAGACTTAGCCTACATTTGCGATATCTCAAGCCGGCGGAGGACTAAAATAACCAAATTTGGCAAAGGTCAAGCTGAGGTCACGACGCAACTTTTGGACCATACCTCGCGTGCGTGCGCGTCACGACGGGCGCGTAAAATGCAAAAATGCTCCAAATCACTTCTTATTGACAGATGTATAAGTTTCATGTCATTTCGAGCATTTTGGTGCGCGCGCGTACGCGCGTGTTTTTTTGCGCGCACCCCCTTCCCGACCGAATAACATCGTTTTTTTGACGGATTTGGATTTCTGACTGAATTCTACATCAATTAGAACCCTTCCCCGGCCACCTGGACCTAAAATGTCGCTTACAGGTCCAAAAACCGTAAATGTGCGCGCATTGCGTGCGTAGTGAAAGGTGGCATTTTTAAATCACTCATAACTCTCTAGAATTAACGGTGATCCCCACTTTTTTATTGCTTATTCTGATAGAGTATGATGCGTAGATAGAATTCAGGCATGCGCTTCTAATGCAAAGTGTTGTGACGTCATCTATGATGTCATAAAAGAAAGGTCGTATTTCGGACATATCTCATGACTGAGTCGAGTAAACATCACCGACCTGGTAAATAGTAACTCAGTCAAAGCTCATCATGCGTGCTTATCATATGCGTGCGGGGCTCACGATGAACGCGGTACGCGTCGCGTTTAACATTAAGTCATAAATCAGTCAATTTTTTCTACTAGATAAACGGTACCCTACATTGTAATTGCTCATTCGATAGCCTATGATCCTAGTAAGTTACAGGCACTACTTTGCATTGAGAATACCTGGGCGTCATCTATGACTCACAAAGAAAATTCGTATTTCGCGCATATCTTCATGAATGGGGTGGATTAGATAACAATAACCTGTAAACACTAACTTCAGATCAAAAGTCATCACTGGTGCTAATCATAACCGTCCGCGCGTCGCGACGAACGCGTACGTCGAATTTTCAATTAATGTAGATAGACAATTTCAAGTGATGAGGGACATCATTCATCATGCAATGGTGACTGATATGCATTGTTTGTCACATTTTATTTAAATTTAATGATCGGAGCGGTTACGCGGATCACCAATTCGTCTTAGTGACGAATTAACATCTAGTTTATTTTTTCATTGCTATACCCTGGGTTACCAAACTGTTGTAAAGTTATTTTTAGTGTGTTTTTCAATGTTGAAAAACTCTTTCCTGTGAAATGTTTATCCAACACTAAAGGCCTTTAAAATAACAACTTCTCACTTAACTTTTGGTCAATTTATGCCCATACGTTATACACTAGTGCAACACTTGCACCACCATTATACAACAGTACTTCTAATGAACACAAGAGGGCACTACACAGCATGGTACCCCATGGTACCCAAGGGTAACACATGGTGCAACATATATACACGTAGGAGGGACCTAGTCCAAATAATAGGACCCTCAGTGTTTCAAGGCTGGTAACCCTACCCCCCCCCTTCCACCAACAACCAAATCCCCTTAACTAGCATGTCATGAGCTCATTCATTCCCACTGTCTAGCATACAACAGATGGACAGCCACAAAACTCCCCCTGGGACACAGGTGTTGTGACATCATCAAAATGACCCAACAAGGACCTGGGATACACATTATATATATGGTAAAGGGAACTCTGCCAAATTGTATGACACATTCTTGGTATTGAGGGTTGTGTATGTCATGTTAACATCAGATGTTTACAATTGGTGACAGTTAAATGACATATGCCGTAACATGAGTCTGTCGCTACACTGTATCAGAGTGCAAAGGAGATCTAACCGGAATAGAAATCTACACACTCTCCTGCCTACCATGTTTCATTCTCATTTTCAGGTTAAATCAAATAACTAAACAAAAACAAAATCATAAATACTTAGATCAGTAAATTAATAAAATGAATAAAAATAAATAAATAAGCAAATAAATAATATATAAATAAGTAAAAAAAAATAAAAAAATAAAAAATATATAAAGTTTCCCTTTGATACAACCACAACATCCATTGATACACACTAACCCTAACCCAAGCGGACACCTACACAATAAAGAAGTATCTTAAAATGGTCTTATATCCCAGCTAGCAATAACTTTCCAAATGTCCTCTGAATGAAAAGCTTACTTGTCTAGTACATTTTACAAATATATCTTACTTTTGTGAAGAAATGTTTTCTGTTAAACATCCGAGGGGTATCAAAATGTTTACGATTTCACAGGACATTGAAAATACCCACACTGCAAAATGTTATCTCTAAACATTATTATATGTTTGGAATGTAATTTCAGGACATAAACGTTACATTTATTGGATATTCATTTGGTACATACATGTGATTTTAACATTTAACCAGAAAGCTTAACAAGTACCAAAGTACAAGATTCAAAAAAGTCCTGAGAACATTGGCTTCTAGGTGGGTAAATATAAATAGCCAGTTCCCAAACATCAAAATCTGCTGTCCAACGCGTAACTAGCACTGCAGTATAAATACAACTATGCTCTATTCATTCAGCTCTATGGCAGAGTTTAATTTTACATTTTCTATTAACAAAAGTGGAATTACAATTACATAAAAGCAAGATATGGTATTTCATTTTAGAATGCGATCACAACCCATGCTTGTATGAAACAGATGAGTAACATAATGAATACGCAAAATTCAGCAAAATTACATTCCAAAATTTCATATTGCAAATGACAATGGCTTGTTGAAATATTATTTTCACAGAAACGTCATTCAGATGGGATTGATTTTGAAATAAGTAATGAAGAAAAGTCACATAATTATTCCAAGATTGAATTGTACAAGTTGACCAAATTCCATGCATTTTCACTTTAAGGAAGACAAAGAGTTAAACATGAGTTGTGTCATAATTGTGTCATACTTCAAAAGAACAATTTGGGAAATACTCAAATAATATGCTTTGAAGTTCTAAATAGTCTCTATTTCACCCGCTAAACTATTAACATAAAAGAGCAGACAAATTATGACTATTAGAAAAATATAATACATCATTTAAGTCAAGAAAGAAAGAAACAATAAATTTTGCAATATCAGTCTGAATCAAATGTACACACAAATCATCAAATCGAACCAAATATACATAGACTGTCTAAATAGATAAGGCAAAAGCAACACACTTCATGAAACCACAAAACTTACGATTGCTACATCAACAAATCTTTGGATAAAGCCTTGTGTAATAACAAAACCAGTTGAAATATTAACCCATTGGAGACTAAGTACGAGTTAACTCGTGTTGAGGTCTATGGAAAATGCGTGTTATAGTGAAATCAAATCGTCTCCAACGGGTTAAACTACCAATATCATAATCCAAGTTTGTTCACATTCAAGATGTAATAATTGAGTAGGTAGCTAAATTGTGGGGTTTTGGAGAAAAATCACACCATCCCCAGTTCTACATCAATCAAAAAGCATAATTAATAACACTGATTACACAAATATAGTCATACTCTTCATCATATAAAGCTATTTGAATTTCAGTTTCACTTTGTGCGAGAATTAAGAAAAAGGGAAAAAAATTAATTTCACAAGGTGATGTAACTATTTTTTCAATCAATTTACTAAATTTTAATTACCATACATAACAAACCAAACAAAGGCATACTAGTAGACCTCACAGCTCGCCCAAGTATGAAATTTAACTTTCTGACACAGTCCCTGACACCCCTTCCACCTCCCCATGGGGTAGTCTGATTTTTAAAAGAATTCCCTTTATGATTCCTGTCAAGTGAGATCATAAACTGTGTACAGATTTGTGAGAAAAACTTGAAAATGTTGATCTTCCGAATCACCTTTTGTGGTTTTGATTGAGACAAGATGAAAATTGCAACATGTTGTATTATCACTGACTTACCATTAATGTGGTGATAAAGTCAGTATACTCACAATATTTTGATGACATTATCAAGATGATATCAAACACAAAAAACATTTGACACTACACACAAGGTATTATGTTTGTGTTTGTGTACATGGCAACAATTTTACACAACACACTTATAGTAAATACTAGTTACATCAACCTTATTTGTTCATAAGTGACAAGTATCAAACAGCTGTACCTTGTGTACCTTTTCAGAAGTGTTTTACATGTACTTCAAGGCAGAATAAGTCACAACTTTCTATTCACTTAACTCACATTGCCTCTGCCATAGAGGTGTCTGGGTGGGACTGAGCTTAAAATTAAGCTACTTGTAGTTGCACTTTTTCTCTTCTTCCTGTCCTTTAATTTTCCTGTTCTCCTGTTATTCCTCTAGTACAATATTTTAACTTTTGATTGTGGTTAAAGGAATTTTATGTTTAGTTGGATAGAGTATGTTAGGTTTATAAAGTTATAATGTATGATCTGTATTTATTTCTATATGCACTTGAAATTATTTACATGTCTGAAACCAAATTTTATGTATATTTTACATGTGACAATAAATTATCTTGACCCTTAAATCTTTAGTGAATAGTTTTGATTAATTGTTCAATAAGTTGCAACAGGTCACACATGTATAACATGAATAACGAGACATTTGAGATATCTCTACCTGTATCAAATTGGCTATCTAACCAGATGCAAAAGGTCGTCTATTAACTAAGTTTTCAAATGATATTATCCTCAATATTAAATGTGTCCTCTTCATGAAAAATATATACATAAATAGTCTATTTACAAAGGTGTGTATACCAATATTACTTTGAATATTTTAAAATGAAATAACTATGCTGTTGAGTGAGTACTTTTTTATTCTTACAGATGATAGTTAATAGACACAAAGATTAAAAAACATTCTTCATAATCATTTATTCCTTACAAGAAGAAATTTCTGCC
>JZLH01S0044631.1:0-10840 GCA_001188425.1 Eucidaris tribuloides
TGGATATATTTAGATCAGTGGTGTGGCAATAAAATTGTGTATGTATAGAACACGAAAAAGAAAATTATTGTAAAAATATGTGGCCAGGATTTGTGTGATTTCAAAATACATGTGTGTATTCTTTTTTTAATATAATAACTAGATGTGTTTCGAGCTTAAACCAATGAATCCGGAGCTTTTTTCATTCACTAGTGGAGTGGCACTCCAATGCTCAGGTCATTTGTATCACTGTAAAGATACATTTTTGATTTGATGGAAAGATGAAACCCTCTTCTGCACTATGCAACACAGGCTAACCCTACTCCCACCACAATGCACAAGTGTATACACCTCACATACACACACACACACCACTATACACACTACACACACACACACACACACCCACACACACACACACACCCACCAACACAACACACAACACACACCACACACACACACAGCACACACACACACACACACACACTGATCCCTCCCTGCTGTACAGGTATGGCATTCTCTCTGCTAACAAAATAACATCCTCAATTTTCGCCTTGACCTATTTGAAATAATGGCAAAGGGGTAAGGAAATCCATCCAAACTCAGACTGCTGTTTTAAGATCCTGAACTTTGCATATTTTGCCAAATTCAAGTGATTAACAGTATTTCCTGGTACATTTTAATCAAATTTGGCAGGAAGATTTGATTTGGATGAACACAGTCCATGCACTGTTTGCTGCAACTTCTCTTCAATGACGGATTGGTTGTTTGATACAAACTTTGCTTCTGCGAGCACTGCACTTATATAGGCCGTCAGTTCCTCCATTACCTTGATGCATTGTGTAGAACCGTAGTTTGTGGGAAAGAAGGATGGGGGGGGTCGGAGATTAGAGTAATGAAGGAGAGGGGGACAGGGGGAAGGGAAACAATGTCATTTTTAAAAAATGTTAAGTTGTGATTGCTTATGTTACAGACATTATGCATGTATTAAAGCCCAAGTTAGTTTTTATTTTAAAAAAAGACAGTTTTTTCTCAGCTTTCACAAAAATATGATAATTTCCATGCGGACTCAAAAAATTAACATCACCGTACTGAAATTGTTTATGATGACAGATGTTGATTTTTAATTATCAGGAACAGATATAAAACCATTGCAAACATTTCCTTTGGCAAAAAATTTGGGGCCCCAAAACATTGTTATAGTTTTCACTAGTTTCCTCAAAGTGTGAAGCAGTTCAGAGCATGTTGGTTTTTCAGGGATTAATATATCATATAAGTCCATGCTAAAAAACAATAGGTTTCATTTTTTTAAATTCCAAAATTTTACACTGCCGCTAATTTAAGGCCTCCATTTTCCAGGATACGGAAAACGCGGAGAAAATGCGGAAAATGCAAGGTGTGACCGGAAAAATTGCGAAATCATGAAAATGTGAAGCAGTAACCTTAAAAAATGCGTAGCCAAATACAAATAAGATGTCTGAATAATTCTCCAACAAATAATACCTGACCAAAGCATAAGGCAGTTAGATTAAATGACCCTAGCAAACCCTCCGTAGGTTCCTCTGCCGGCCGCTCTTTGATCACTACCATACTTCCAGCAGCTCATTTCAATGATTCGTGTTGTAGTCATGCAAGTGATTGCGGTATATAGGTGTTTATATAACTGATTTTTAGTAATGCGAAAATAGGAGGAATTGAAAAAACGGAGTTTGATTTTGTAAAACGGAAAAATTGGAGGTTACCCTAAATCACTCTTACATGCATGGCTTGATTACTCTGCTGCATTGTGATGGTTAAAGTTTAGGTCTCGATACTCTCCTAACACTGCGATTGTCAAAAGTTTTAGGCTTCTTAACTTCCCTAACGTGTGATTGGTCAAAGTTTAGGCTCTGCATACTCTCCTAACGTCAGGTGATTGGTCAAAAATTTAGGAGCTCTGATACGCCTCCTGAACGTGTGATTGGTCAAAAGTTTACTACTGTACGTGCCCTAACGTGTGATTGGTCCAAACAGTTCTGGCCTCTGATACTTCCTAACGTCGTGTATTGGTCAAAGTTTAGCGCTCTGATACTCTTAACGTGTGATTGGTCAAACGTTTAGGCTTGATCCTCTAACCTAAAGTGTGATTGCGTCAAAGTTTAGGCTCTGCAATACTCTGCCTAACTTGTGATTGGTCAAAAGTTTAGGCTGATACTCTTCCAACGTGTGACTTGGTAAACGATTTAGGCTCTGATTACTCGCCTCCGTTTGTGATTGTGGTCAAAGTTTAGCTCTGATACTCTTCCTAACTTGTGATTGGTCAAAAGTTTAACTGCCATTTCATCGATGCTGAACACACTAGGTCTGTGCCTCAATAAGTCGTGTCACTCTTGCAGTTAGCATATTGTGGCTAAGGTTCAATGAGAAAAGGGTTTTGCAACCACTGCGGAGGAAGTATAAATAACCTCAAATTTTAAACGTAGTTCTGTGGGAGCGGAAATGTGCAGAGTGAATTCGCGTCACCTGAGTAATATTAGATTTCACTTTTGCAGCACAAATAATATTTTGAAATGTATATGTGATCCTGTAACCACGAATACCCTGATAGTCGCACCACCCAAACAGTAAGGAAAGTATGAAATTGAATATGTAACTGGAATGTACATATGATGTGAAGTGTCTTGTCAAAATCAAAAGGTTTAGGACTTTAATGCTGCAACAGCTTAAAATATTTATATTTTCACCCAAAATATTTGTTCTTTTACTTTTATGTTTTATAGATGTGCCGACTTTATTAGCGGTATGCGTCGGTGACAGGTCACATATATTTTTTAGGGCTTCATTCTAGAACCTTATCAAAGATACTTGAGCAAGGATGATTAGGTGGTTTACATTTTTTCTTTAAACTGTTGGTTATTGTTCCACAATGTGTTTTTGACACTAAATCCTGTAAGTCTATTTATAAGCATATATTATGAATGTGAATTGCATGCATGATGCACACTGACAGAATTGTAAAATGGTGTAGGTATTTTTCTCAGCGAAACTTAACAATTGTATTTTATATTACCCTTCCATCACTACCATGAATGGTTTGCTGTCAAAAAATTTTGCTTACAAAAACCAGTCAACCTTTTGAACATTGTGGTTTCATGGGCGTCATTTGATGACATTCTCCTACTGAACTGACTTATTGAGGGGCAACTTTACTAACTGGCACTGTCACAACATATCCATTTTCTTCTCGTCTTTCCAAATGATTTGTTCATTGTTACCATTTCGTTGCAATTTCTTATATTCCTTATCATTTTATTGTTGATCGGTGGGGGATTATTTGAATGTCATTTTGAGATTGTTTGGCCCAGATCGTAGCCACAGTGACCCCAATGATGTAAGAATAGTCGTAAATAATGTATGTATGACGCAGCAAGATAATTCTCCCAAGAGCAGACAGTTCAAAAACTTTCAAAACTTTATATTTATTAGTTATGCATTTTTATTAGTTGTTCATAGAGGAGGGTCAAAGCATCGAAGAGTACAGGTCCTCAAGTATATATGTGTTACAATTTTGGACAAACTGAAGGCGGTTAGATAACACAGTGTGTTAGCTAGAGCATCTATATGATATAGACATGAACATCATTTCTGATTGCACATGTTGTTGACACGCAAGTATCATGTGAGGGAGTAGATGATATGATGCATAGTGCCTTTACACAGGATGATAGTTACTCACTCTTCAAAGACATCAAACTGCTTCTATGCAGAGCAGAGAAATTAGGTTTCCTCGTGTGTAAAATGTAATTTAATGAAATACAATGACTTAATAACAAACTCGGGAGGTCCTAGGTGACAACAGATGTTTGATTAGGCGATATTCACATCAGCCCGAATGTTTCAAAAATAGTGCGTATATTCCAATTTATGGAATGCTAAACACCGATTTCTAAAATAAGCGCGCAGTTAAGATAATGTGAAATTCACAAATTAGCGCGGCTAATATTGACACGACTCTGATCAAGAAAATTTCTCGAGTAAAACTCAGAGAATTTCACACCTAGCGCACGATAATTGCGAATTAGCGCATTATTTCTAAATGATGAATTCACTTCAAGAAACTATTAGCGCATAGATACAATCACCATTCAAAGCCTAGCGGTGTGTGAGCTCGACGAAATGTGGCCTTGCTTCTGCCCCAGGCCAGACCCAGAATGGGGAATTTGAGAGACACGCTGTTCTCCTGCTAGGAAATGCAAGAAGAACATTCCGGGTAATGGCAGGAAAATACGGTAAAAATAATGATGGTCCTTCTCTTCATTCAATGAATCTTTTACGAATTCTTCTCATGGTTAGGTCTCTTTTTATGCTGGCGCATTTGGATAACCTGCCATTAATTTCACGAGCAGGTATACGCAAAACAAACCAAATTAAGTCAGCAAAGACTAGGTCCACACCCTTACACCGATTGCACAGGCATCTGAACATATCCATGGCTTACTGAGCTGCTAGGTCTTGGACTAAAATCTACCAGAATTTGGCAGCAGCCTGCAAATATACTGAGAATCGATCACGCGTGTTTATATTTTGAAGGCGCGCTGCTCTGCGCATTGTCAAAACTAATCGGGGAATTAGCTCGAAATTTTCGGGCTCATTTGCTTGGGAGCTGATGAGGGTTGAAATTTTTACGGAACGAATTAGCGCGCTATTGGTGAACGGCAAAAAATTCGAGCATTGGATTTTCATCAGGCTGATGTAACAAACGGACCTATTGCCTGCCAATAAAGTGATAAGAGCAAGTGCATTGGAAGTATAAAAATACTTAGACATGTATCAACATGTGGTGATATTTCTTATCAGTGGAGAATTCTTCGTGTCTTCTTCTTCTTTTCTTCTTCTTCTTTCTTCTTTTCTTTTCTTCTTTTCTTCTTCTTCTTCTCTATTCTTTTCTTCTATCTATCTTCTTCTTTTCTTCTTCTTCTGTTACTCCTTTGTTTCTTCTTCTTTAACTTTTAACAACAGCACAACATATAAGCATATGAATACATATAAATTAAAGCATAACGGTAATGCTCTTCTGCACAATTATGAGATATCTTCATAGCACCGGACTTTACCCCAAATTTTTTGTATTAACTGGTTTAGTTTAAATCATTATTTTATGCATGTGTTTATTACCATCTTAGTTCATGATATAACACTTGAATTTTTTAACTGGCGTGATGGCCTTGTGGTTAGAGGGTCTGCCTCATGTGCGGAAGGTCGTGGGTTCGAGCCCCTGCCTGGTCATACCAAAGACTTTTAAAAATGGCACCTTCTGCTTTCAAGCCAGGCCCTTGGCATTGTGGAACAGAGAAGGGTAATGTTATGCAGGGCCTGCTGGAAGATCAGTCTATTAGACTGAATGGATGATGATGATGATGATGATGATGATGATGATGATGATGATGATGATGATGATGATTACTAATGATAATTTTGGGATCTATCACTCTTACCCAGGAATCTTATGTTGATAACCAAAATGCACATGTTCAGTTTCAGATGATCTGTAACATCATGTGGCTTACTTAAGATATAAGACAAGAAGCTTGTTTCATGGCTGCATAATTGAACTTTGCTGAATTGTCTCACAGAAATCAGGACACTTTCATGATCGTTGTTTAAAAGATCATTTCTCATCAGTAATATTGGCGTACATCACCTGTCGCTGGTGGCTTACCGCGAGACGTTGCACGCTTCTTGCGCTCATCTCGCGCTGTCTGTTGTTTGTCGCCACCAGTCAGTATTGATCAAGAATCGTGTACTGTTTAGTGATTCATAATACTACCTAAATGGATTATTTTCACTCCGGAGACAACTTCGTAAACCTAGCCTCTCATCGTGGAGTAATCGCTCGCCATTTTTAAACGCCATCCCCTTGCGAAGAGAGATTGCCTTCAAAAGACCTGCCGACTAAGTGGATCTCAAATAAACAAAGCGTTTTAGTTTTACGTGAGCTCTCCCACATTTCACTGTATCTATAAATTTCTGATCATAAAAATGTTTGCAGATTGGCACACTTCCTGCAAGTTCAAAGTTGTTGTTTTTTTCTTTCATTGTAACTCTTGTTAAAACAACCTTAACAAACTCAGCACATTTTAATTGGTAGAAGGCACTAAATTGTACACCCCTCTGAGTCTGTTGTTTGTGTCTGTTGGTCTTTTACATATTCCTGCTGTTTGTGGCTTGCTTTTAAATGAAATGCAGTTTATTGCTGTGTCTCATTTTCACTTTGCAGACCCAGGCATGTTATAAATAGTCTGGCGTTTTTTAGCATTTGCAGTAAATCTCGTCTTTGTGCTCTGTGAAGAAGTGTTTGCAAGAAGCTTTGGGGAAATTCTAATGTCCTCTCTGGTGTTTTGCGTGCCATTCTCTCATTAGGTTTAATATCATACAAGGTTTGGGTGTGTTTAAGCTTGAATTACTTCGTGATTGAGAAAAGTTGTATAGAAATTAGAAAAAAATTAATAAAACATTCATTAACTTGGAAATATATATGTTTGTCACTATGATACCCTGATAAAGTCGGACATCTTATGAAACATAAACTTAGAAATAAAAATATCTGGGTGAAAAATATAAATATTCAAACTTTTGCAACATGTGAAGGTCATAAAACTTTTGATTTTTGAGGACACTAAATTGTCATACTTTATAATATAACTACAATATTTGACACTTTCCTTACCTTTGGGTTGAGCAACTTGAACAGGGTATCATGATGATGGGTCACAAATATGTAAACATATATGTAGTAAACTTAAAGACGCTATATAACACTGTGGAAGACCCGTTTAAAAAATTGTCAAACTTTGCTACCTGACATAATGTGGCAGTATTTGAATAGACAAATAAACACCCTAGAACACAAAAGTTTGGACAGTTTTGCTGTCACTAGTACAATATGTGCAGATACAAATTGGCACATTAATATATTCTCAGTTGATAGGAAATTCTGCAACACAGCAGTCTATGGGGGAAAGCTTAGCTGGAATGGTCTCTCAATGATTTTCACTTTTTTAAAGCACTTAATGATCATTTTAATTTGCAATTTTTTCAGGGCTTCATTTTTAGACCGTATCAGAGACACTGGTAGCATGGGGAATCATGTAGCTCAGATATTTTATAACTGAAAACATTGTTATACAATGCCTTTAAGATTTCCCAGTAAAAACTTGAATAGTTGTTTTCTATCCCCCTCACTCTTTTTATTCAATGAGTGAATTTCATCAAGTTTGCTATATCTGGAAAAGACCTGGGTATTAGATGTTTGAGAGTCTGTCATGTGTGTGTACAAGTACTTTGACTGTATACTGTAGAATGAATGATAATCATATAATACTGTCATCAGTGATAATGTGATGTTGTTTTAACTGTTACTTCTGTTCAAAATAGTAACCTATGTCACTGGCATTGCTCAATTAATGTAACATACAAACAAACAAGATCTCTTCAACATGAGCTCCCCTGAATAACAGACTACGAAATGTGCAAAAAAGCTTAGCCAACCCAAATGAGTTCCACATATTGAAGTGAAAGACAAAACAACCGTGTACCAAGAAAAGTCAAGTGCCAGAATGGACCACAGGCTATTATCGTGTTCCCCAGCAAATAGGGGAAGAAAAGACCGGGTGGGTTTCCATTTACAAGAGTCGACCTGTCATTTGGGGTTCTGAAAGCCGTGTAAAATTGTTGACTGGCTCAAAACTCTGACGAAAAAGTGACCTGATAATTGATTTCGCAACACAGGGTGTTAACACTTCAAACTTCTGGCTCTCATCATCACCAATCATCTTAGCAAATCGCTTTCCACTGCCGGAAGACAAGATGGTGTTGGTTTGGATTCAAGATGCATGCAAGGACTTGGAATGCAGCAGGTTAGCCTGTGGTATTTGTTTGTCCTGGGCTTGCGGACATACAACGTACATTTTTCCAGGCTAGGTATGTGTGTACTGATAAATGGTGGCCTCAATTCTTCAAGCCAACAAAATTGAGACAAGCTTTTCCAATATATTACAGTGGTTGGTTAGGTTTTTCCGTTGATTATAAAATAAAGATCTGTTGAAAGAAGCAGTCAAATCTTGTCAAAGGGTAAATAAGTACTATGTTATTAAAGTCATATCAAAGGATAATTCAATATACAATGTAGCCCCTACTATTACGGACAAATCTTGCTTTACAACGTACACTACCACGTTCTACTACTTCATCTACCGAAACCTCTCCAACTACATGCGCATCATCTTTTGCATTGTTTTTTTTTATGGGTATTTATATTGGTGAAACATGACTTTGCACCAATTACTTCTTTCAGCACCTCTACTCCAAGTAACTAATTTTTAACGTACATTACTGCCTGCATTGATGAACATTGATGATAATAGTGATGAGGATTCCCTATCCATGCTCATTAATGTCATAGGCCTAACCATCAATATGGAATGTTATATGCATTGTTGACAAGTTCACAGAGAATCCTATACATAGTACAGAGCAGCTCGGCCTAACCATTTGTTCAGGAATGTCACTTCATTACATTTGAAGAAGCATCCGATAATCATCAGAAAAACCAAAAACTCTGACAACAATGTCATTCTCTCTATCTACCTCCATGATCCTGATCTACGTCGGATCCATTGCAGCTAATGATAGGCTCAGCTGTCATAATTCCACTGTACAGCGCTAACGTGACTGGCCGTGTCAACACTCCATGTGATTCATGCTGTCGAGTACGTCTTGGAAAAGTAATAGGTTTTACCATGTAACAGGATCAACAACTAACAAATCAGAGCTCTCTTGTTATGCATGTTTTGTTACAGATTTGGGGATATATTTGATTCATGAAACATGGAGGAAACTTGAATTATCACATCATTTTCTAACCTTTGCTCACAGTTAGAATTGCAAATAAGTTCTTATTTATGTCTCTTTCAAATAAATATATTTAATCAAACTTATGCCATATATATGTAGTCTTCTAATAATGTGGAATTTAACGTGAATTGCAGTTGGTAGTTTATGAAAAGTTTAAAAATAAATAACCCCCTGAATGTGTTTAATGGTAATCAAGCATGATATATTTACATGTATGCACTTAATGTGGGAGCATCTGAGGCTAACATTTTGGCGTATTCAGACATACTCGAATTGGAATGATTATTTTTCATGCATAATAAACTGAAATACGTCACCTGTGGAATTCAATCTATGCATTTGACTAAAGTATTGCTAACATTTACCACAGTTAAAAAATCTGAGCCGCATGACCCTGCCTATCCGTGTTCTTTGATGCAGGTCAAAATGAAGCCTCTAAAAATTTGTTATTCAAGAAAATGATTATTTAGCTGCTTAAAAAAAGTGAAATCGTAAGTTGACGCAAAAATAGTCAGCTTGCCCATTTCGCTCCCATAGACTTCAGTGTGACACTAGTAATAAAACTCGCCCGATTTTATGTTTATTCATCGAATAACTTGCCATTGGCAGTGTAACTTTCAAAACTTTTGTATCTAGGCTGTTTTTTCCCATTTGAACACTACTATGAAGCTCAGATATCAAATTGAACAATTTTAAATTGAAGCTCCACAATGTAGCCTATCACTTTAAGTGTCACAAAATAAGGTGAGCAAATACAACGTGTTATGACATGACAGGTGTAGTGTGTTTGTGCTGCAAGTGTATTTGCTATTTTGCATTTGTTCTTTTTGCTTGTAAGTTCAAACAGACATTTGTTGTCGATTGATGATGATGAACTAGTTCCAAGCAAATGCTAATATTGGACACAAATCAAAGCAGTGGAATATTTAACTATATAGCAGGTGTTACTATTTTTATGCTGTTTGTATCAAAATGGAAACTATGATGGAAGATGATCACCATGGCAATGATGTAAGCATTTTTTAATGATCAGATGACAGACTTTTTTGTGTGAAATAAGTTCTGAAACTGCAACATTGAAACAATTGTGAAATGTGTTATTGATTGATTGATTGATTGATTAATCGATTGATTGATTGATTGATTGATTGATTGATTAATCGATTGATTGATTGATTGATTGATTGATTGATTGATTGATTGATTGATTGATTGATTGATTAATCGATTGATTGATTGAGTGAGTGATTGAGTGAGTGATTGATTAATTGATTGATTGAGTGATTGATTGATTGATTGATTGATTGATTGATTGATTGATTGAGTGAGTGAGTGAGTGAGTGAGTGAGTGAGTGAGTGAGTGAGTGAGTGAGTGAGTGAGTGAGTGAGTGAGTGAGTGAGTGAGTGAGTGAGTGAGTGAGTGAGTGATTGATGGATGGATGGAGTGATTGCCAGTTAAGTATCATACTTTTATGTTTATGCAGTTGAATGCTTGAAGGTATACATGTAAATGGTGAAGAATGAGGTATTGAAATAAAAAAAAATTGGTTTGGATCTTTCATCTGAAAAAAATAAGAATAGTATATCACTCGGTATAGTGTAAAAATGCCAGAAGAATCTTTAAATTCATTTTCTACTGTGCATAAAAATATTTGTACTTTGTAGCTTACAGCTGTGTGGGGAGTATGATTGTAAAAGTTATATCTGTTCATTTTCCATTCTGAATTTAGAGATGCTTTACAACAAATATAATTGAAGAGCTGCAGTGTATTCTTATTTCCTACAATTTAAGTGTCACAGGCACTCCAATCCCCCTTCACCACCCACATATCCCCCACCTCCTAACACTTGTAAACATACACCATGGATTTGATGACGTATTGTATGTACACTGAACACTGGAATACTGGAACCATGCATGATTCCACTCCACAGCTGCCAAAGAGGAAGTCCCAGGGTAGCAAACCTG
>JZLH01S0044645.1:11677-23090 GCA_001188425.1 Eucidaris tribuloides
GACACATGTGCACTGTACGGTTGAGAGTACTATACATGTACATGTATATACATGTACACTTCCTATGATTAACACTTTGCTTATGAAAAGCACTACTGCTGCTCTCCTTTTCATTCAAACAAAATCCAGTTTCCATGATATCTGGGTTTATCATTTTCTTGTCTAATTCTGTGTTTTTCACTATATATTTTGATAATGAATTTGGTAAGCTGGTAACATTAAAGCCAGTTTATAGTTTGCATAAATGGTGAAAAAAGAATATTTCTCCTATTTGTTTTATAATGGACTTTTATCATCAATAAATGCCATAATTTTTTCTTCAGATATTCACAAAACATGAAACCCAAAGTGTCAAGGAACCCTAATGTTTTGCCATACATGTAGGTACATGTAGTGTACAGAGTGATACAGTATACATTTGATCATTTAAAAATGACAATACAGTGGTCTCTGCATATTGTGGTAACATCTAGTGATGTACTTTTGTAAAGTTTTGTTAAATGGGTACAGACAGTTTTGCAAAACATTTATCTTTCTTTTGGAAATTAACTTCACTTAACCCATTGGAGACTAAGTACAAGTTAACTCGTGTTGGGGTTGGGAAATGTGTGTTACAGTGAAATCAAATTGTCTCCAACGGGTTAATGGGCTACTCCTGAAAAATGGGTAAAAAAAAAAATGTCTTGCAAATGCCAACCACATTATTATCAGAAACCACTGTAACTCTATACCACTCTAAACTATCTATAGCCAGTGGGACAGATGACAGGCATGACTAGACTATACTCTAACAAAACTTGAAGACAAGTTTAAAGGTTAGTGACACGATTGGGAACACTTGAAAATGCCTCCAGAACCAAATGAGTTGAAATGTATACCAACTATACACTAGCTGGAGTGGATCTCCCAGCTGGGAGGATTTGTCTGTAATTTGTTTACTTAAGGAGAATCAAGCATGAACAGACTTGTATTTTATTCTTATCCAGGTACAATAAAAATAAGACCCATAGAGAGCCACACAGCGGGTATGCCTACCACAAGGGACAATAGACATTAGTTATTCTAGAATGAGTCAACGTATGACTACAAGATTTTCACAGGATAATCCTGGCATAGTTTACTTGATTCTAGAGTAGTTTCAGGCCAAGTTGAGGACTACCCCCAATCATGTCATTTACCTTTAATATTAAAGGTAAACAGCATATTTGGAGGTAGTCCTCAACTTGGGGTAAAATTATTCCAGCATCTTGTAAACTATGCAAGGATTCTGCTGTGAAAATTTTATAGTCACATGTTGACTCATTTTAAAAGAACTACCGTCAGTATGCCTTGTGACTGGCAAATTTGCTGGGTAGCTTTGTTCTATCAAGGGCACCAGATTAATTCAGTACTGGTAATGTAAATGAACAATTGTTTCTTCATAATTAACCAAATTCAAGACAAAATAACATTCCAGCCAGGAGATACATGTACACTCCAGCTGGTGTACACATTGGTTTAAGTTTTAACCTATTTGGTTCTTGGGATATTTTTTACTTCTCCAAATCATGTCAGTGCCCTTTAACCCTCATAATTGATCCCAAGGCAGAGACAGTCCCAGACTACAAGTCAACCTGTGGGACTTAACCCTCTTAGTCCCACAGCTTAACTTTTGTGTTATTAACAACACTTACCACTTCTCCCCAGTTTCTCCTCTCATCCTTAAAGTCCCAGTCACCATGAGGGTCCCTGTCATCGGCATGAATCTTGGGTAGCTGGGGGTAGTCGCCCCACCCCCATCCGTCGTCTGGGTAGGGCTCGTAGTCCTCCACTCTCATGCCATACTTTTTGGCGGCGGCGGCTCGTTCCTCCGGCGTCTTTGGGTAGGGCCCAGGCAAGGCTACATCATCTGTGGGAGTTTGGATAATGATACGATGCAATTAACTCTTACATGCCAGAGGATTTAAACTTAAACAAGATGTCCTCATAAACAAAAACATATTATGCCCTAATACTGACATCCTTGTTTATGAGGACTTTTTTTCTCACCTCGCCCTGCAGATTTCCTGTCATCTACTATGGTACTACCCCCTGCTTCTTTCGTGACTCGTCGTCTAGTCTTCCCATTGACCTACATGTATTATGAAATTATGATATGTTAACATGGTGCTAGTGCAGTCAATTTGTCGGCAATTCCAAGGGAACTGAACTTTATAATTTTTTGTGTGTGAAGGAATCCTTATAAACGAGGATGATCCTGGTTATCAAACACGATCTGCGCTTATAGACCAGCCCCCCTACTGTTGAAGAAATCAAGTGGAATTATTCATTTAAGTTAAAATTATTTCAAATTTCATATCAGAAATGCAATTTCTGACTTTGTATTTTTTGTACAAGAATTTCGACATGCAGTCTCGCAGAGTAAATTCTACCGCTCCCGTGAGTGATGATTAGGGTTGTCACCAGAGTGATTTAAAACCAGGTAAAAGTGATTACAAGCATAGGCATAGCAAGCGAGGCGAGTGGAGCTATGCTCCTCACGGCCGGGGGTCCAGGGGCTTTATTCAGTGGGGGTAAGAAATTTGTGCCAGCCCAGGTGGCAAGGCTGAAATTTACCATGAGCACTTGGCAAAGATTTTGAGAGCAGGGTAGCTCCGCCCCGTGCCTCCCACCGTGGTGACAACACTGGTGATGATATACATAGCATTTGTCATAATGAATGCAAAAAATAGTTAATTCCTGTGTGGTCGAATGATGGCAGGTTTGTTGAAAATTGGGCAGTTTACACTAAAACTTAATGTTGTGGACTCCCCTCTGACCGACAGCTGAAATGAAACCGCTCGTTGCTCTGTGATGCAGAAATGTGGAATGCAGATATGCAGCGCAGAGCAGTCAGACTCAGACAGTGCATGCACGTTTGCAAGGGGGTTTCGCGAGGGTCGTACAACCCACCCAACCCCTCCCCCAATTTTTTTTCAAAAGGTCTTTTTTTTTTTTCTAACGTTAGGTCTACGTCAACTGTAAGCAGGGCCAGGGGTGGTCAGCTGATAAGAATCTAATTCTAATGACCCTTTTCACATCTTATTCAGGGCTCCACACTAACTTTTTTTCTTAGTGGCCCGGTCGGGCCACTAAAATCCTTAAAATTCAATTTTTGGTGGCCCGAAATTGAAATTTGGTGGCCCCCCAAAAAACAAGGAAAAACATTAAAAATTTGTACATTTGCTCTTGCATGATATTTTAGTAGAAAAATAGGTTCTCAGGCCTAAAAATTTGTGCCAGACATTCATGAATGGGAATGATCTGGAGTCTCCTAGCAAGTTTTGTGAGAATCTTTTTTTTTCTTCTTGCATGTGTACAGTGTAATAAATAAATAGAAACAAACACAATGTATGTCATAGTTTCATCATTAAAAGTTTTGCTTGCCCGAAAAAATAATACTCTGTGTGTGATGTATGTTTACGTAATCATTCACTTGGTATCAATTGTGTTCAATATCAATGTTTGAATTTGTGTATTTCATATCATGTTACGAATTCAGCAACAGTAGGCCTATACTACATGTATGCATATGGAGGCAATAAAAATTTCACGAGGTATCCCAAAATGTGTCCCTCATATGTGAATGCACACAATTTTTTTATAAATCTAATGAAAAATATTTGAAATAAAAAGTGAAAATAAACAAAATAATGTAACATTTCAGTGTTTATTTCATTCCCCTAATTGCTTAAATTATTATATGGTTCTTATTCAAAATCATTTGAGATGATTTTCTGACAAGAAACACTCCTTCTAAAACTTGAAAATTTAAATTAACAAAGTTCTTCATAAAAGGGAACACAAGAGAAACAGACCAGCTAAGTTAGACCGCCAGGCAAACCAGTGAACAAGACACCGTATCTGGGCATTCTCTGGGCCGCCAGCCAAGGCTAGATTTCAGTGGCTAGGTAGCCTGTCGTTATTGAGGTTGTTTCCAGCTGCTCCAAATTCACCACTTTTTGACCCAACGCCCCCCAAAAATCAGGTTAGAATTTCAGAAACATAATTTCTTACAATCCTGTGACATATCTGTGGTTGAATTTATCACTTTCAAGTGCAGAAATTTACCACCAAAATCGTAAGTTAGAGCTTGAAATACGATTTTACCACACCATTTAAAACATGTGGGACTAAGCATTTGCTGAGGAGCTAACTGGCTAACATTGACACTTTGAAATTTTTACTTGCCCGATCGGGCCACCAAAACCTCCATATTTTGGAATTGTGGTGGCCCGACATCCAATTTTGGTGGCCCCGGGCCACCGCTAGTGTCGAGCCCTGTCTTATTTCATTGTGACAATAAAAAAGGTCAAAAAATCATGATCACGACCACGATCCACCCAGTCCCAGAATTGACATTTTATATCCCCCCCCCCCCGCAAAAAAAAAAGAAATCCTCCATACATTACACCCCGGCCCCGCAGACAGTGCACCAATCTGTACTGTGCAGTGTGCCTGCCAGCCCGAACGCAAAGAAAGCGGGTTGTGCACACACTTGAAGCAAATTCGTCAGTTGCTAACATGGCAATTATCACTCAATGAATAACAAGACGTCGGAAGAAACCTCTCCGTTTCAGAAGCAGACAGGTGTAATCTAGCACCATTGCGCGCCGTATAGGTAAAGTACAAGTTTCAGTTTACTCATAAAAACGTTCCAAGGATAACTATGTTCTCTGTTCCGAGAAATTTCGATAAACTGAGCCTGCCTGAGGCACTTACTCGTTTGCTGTACACACTGTACACAGCCCGCGAAGTACTAACAGCACACTCGGCGGTGCTCAAACGTAGTGACAGTGGGAGTAATTTGGTGACAACATCAACTTAACAAACGTCATTGACATTGAGTTACGACAATCTACGCGCATAAATATTTGCATAAAATAGGCAGTTTATTCTTTTTGTACCTGATGCATGTCTCGCTGACGAAACCCGTGAAATTAATGGGAAAAATCTCGCCGGATGAGTGCATCTGGCGCACCGAATAAGCGCCATCTTGGCATTCACACCAGTCAATTTTTTTTTTCGGAGAATATGAATGGCAACAGAATGACGAATAGGTAATGTCTACATACATACACAGTAAAGGGGACAAGTTTGGATTAGGTTTAAATACTCAAAGTTATGATGAATGTATCGATACGTATGATAAAATATCAAAATTACGGCGACATATTCGCTTGGTGTTTGAAAAATATTTTGGAAAAGCCAGAAGGATTAAGTGTTCTGAAAGCAGGCTTGCCACTCAAAATTTGATTCCCCTACGCCGCATGCGTATTTTCCCCTACGGACACCATTTTCCCCTACGCCTAACTAACATATTTTCCCATATGAACCTATGTTTTCTTCTACAAATCGGCTTTTTCCCTACGAAGGTAGCTTTTTCCCTAAAAAATATCCTGAAATTGCAAATATAGATCACAATTTCTTCGGCGGAGAGGGGACAATGGACGATATAATCGGATTTCCTTGGAAAAATATGAAATATTCTGAAAATTGTCAAAAACCCTACGATCCCCAGAGACTCCACCCAACCACTCTTAAGCGGGAGATCTCCCCCGAGGCCCTTAGCAACGGGGGACTCTGACTTAATGTGCGCGTAAAGCCCACATCACCGGCGCAAATGAAAATTCCTTGCGGCCGGATGGCCATTTACGGGTTGAAGCTCTCTGCTAGCGTCTTAGGTTTATTTTTGAACATTAGTTGCAACACAAATGAGGTCAATTCCACTGATTCAGATTCATTTCTTTTCAAAAAGGTTGTTGCGTCGGGAGAAAAGGGCAGAAACACAGCATAGGGCGGGAGAAATTAAACTCAAGCGGTGATAATGAGCGGCGGGAGATTTTTGAAAATGGACTCACAGCGGAGAGATCTGCCAGCCGAAAACGGAATGAGAGTTGGAGTCTCTGGCATCCCCTAAAGCATCAATTTCCCTACGTTTCCCCTACGGAAGGTCATTTTCCCCGTAGGTATCCCCTACCCCTACGCACGTCCAAAATCCCCTACGGTAGGGGATTTCCCTTACGAGTGGCAGCCTTGTTCTGAAATCCCCTTGCTGGCTTACCACGCGAGTTTTCAAAACATGAGCACTTGCGTACCTTGCGAACTAGTCTTCTACTACAGACTCCCTGCACAATATTCCCATTCAACTCAAATTGCAAGGCCAGGGCGAGTGGCCATCATTTCGCGATCAAGGGCTGGGCAAGTAAAAGAAATTATAAGTAAAAGAAAAAAATGAAAATCAAAGAAGGTGAAGATTTGGCCAACAGTTCAAACAATAGCAAAAAAAAAAAAAAAAAATTTTTAGAAGGGGGGGGGGGGGGACACTGTCATTACAAGGTGTACACCATGGGCGTGTATGGACTTTAAAAATGGACCCTAAACAAGTAATTAGGCCTATCTGTTGATATCTCAGAACACCCTAAACAAGTATTCTAGTCTGAAAAGATACCCATTTAAAGTAAACCTTCTGTTGAATACTCTACACCAGTATTCAAGTCTGAAAAGATTTCAAGTAAAATTTTTGTTACTACGTATCCCCCTTTTCCCTGATTTGGTGATTTTGATACCCTTTTACTGTATGCGTGTACATTGCCCGACCGTGAAAAACGACCCTTTTTTACTTTTTTTTTTTTTTTTTTTTTACACGCGTATGGCTCGTAATGACAGTTGTGAACACAAGCCTTATACTGGACATAAATTGACCTAAATCAAATAATACAAAAGATAAAATGGCAGACGAATTGAAATATAAATAATAGTGAACCAAGATGCAAATCAACTTCATGAGACAATTTCTCTATTATGATGAGACATGTAAGCTCTAAATCGGTCTGAGTTCTCATATTCAAGCTGGCAATGCAAATTTAAAGAATATTTTCCATTTAAAGAAATAATAAACAACAAAACAAACCCCCCCCCCAAAAAAAAACCCGCAATCTATTACCCTACGGAGTAATGTTTACTACAATGACTGTCCATCCGGTATACGCTGTTGCGATTTATTGAAGTCTTCTTTTAGCAGAATAGTTTCATTCAGGTCCACTGACAGAGGGGACCTGCTTTACAAGAAAGCCCTGCATAGATACAAATAAAAAGTCGTATAAAAACACAACAAAAATCATCCTTACAATGACATACATTGCACTACTAGATAAATAGATTAAAAAAATACAAATGGTACTATGGTAGACTTACTAAGAAAAAAGATAGGTAAGCAAAACACTAAACGTTTAAATTGAAAATAAATCATAAGTTTGATTACAGTTCAATGAAAAAAAATCAATTGAAAGACAACGTAAAGACATACGAAATCAATAAATGATTAAAGTGAAACGAAACACTACTATGTGAAGATATGTGATACGGAAATTTCAAAATCAGACCAATATGACAAAGAAAAAGAAAAAATATATTAATTCTTACTGACACCTTATTTCGTGTGACTGCCACCCTCGCATTTCCCTAATCACATACAAATGGTTTAAAACTTTCCGTTAGTTTTTATCAGGGTGATGTGTAAAAAGTAAATTAGTACAATTTTACACGAAAAATAAATTACCAAGAAAACTTAGACAAGGACTCTTCTCGGTGCGTCTTCTAGTGATGATCCCACTAAACAGTGGCCAGCCACAGAACAGCGCATCTTGAACATTCATCAAAATGCAGCTACCCCCTCTCTTGACAAAAAACAGACAGTGCGTGTGCGCTGCAGCTTTGCTCAGGCCAATGGTCGTCAGCCCTGGCCTACTGTCCAGCAGGATAATGTCTTTTTTTTCTTTGCAGCCCGATAACCAACACAAATAGTGAAAAGAATAAAAACAAATTGTAATAGTATCACAAGAATTTTACCACTGTTGTTTAAAAAGTACAGAAATTGTATTGTTTCGTTCAGCTTGGAATCATAATTGTATTTTTAATCTATACAAAGTGTGTAACTCTGAGTTATCCTTTCAGGGTCAAACGCATTCGAGTTTTTGTTGTAATGGTTGATTCAGGTTAATTTCTGTCCAGTATATTGTTCAAAATTATCTATTAAAATATCAATTCATTTGGTACCTGTCTATCTGTCTGTCTCTGCGTTATTGTACACCTTTCTTACTATTTCTTAGTCCCATTTCGTGTGACTGCTACTCTTTTACTTCCCTAATCACATAAAAATGGTTAAAGCTCTTTGTAACGAAAAAAAAAAAAACCAAAGAAAAACGTACAATGTGCGTCCGCACTGGCACGTATAATGCTGCAAACTAAGTCGTATAAGACGCTCTTTCTCTTTGTCGTCACATCGCCCCATTGTAATTATGAAATCACTGTTGTATTTTTTCTTAATTTTATTTTATTTGTTTTGGGGTCCATCAACATCAATAAATCATGCTTGCAAAATCACACCAACACCGATTTCAATCTTACCCGCTCAACCGAAAACAGAACTGTATCATTTGAATTATGAATTCAGGCGATGATGACGCACAGCACGGAACATAAAACACCTTTTACGCTATGACGCCTTCATCCTTTGTGAAGTAAGCGTTACCGACTTTGTTTTCGCTGGTCTTTGGTATACTCACTCGAAGAGTACAAGTTGTCGAGTTTTCCCGCTTTATGAAAATTGTTTGTCATTCAGTCACGCTTGCCTCAGAAAAACATGCCTCGATTATGTTTTATATAGAAATCCATCAAGGACGCAATTCGTGATGCTGTAAGTGAAGAGAACAAACGCGATGAGAAATGAATATGAGGTCTTTTCATTCTTCCGTTTCTCGCCCCATCTCAATCTTAAAAGAAATCTTCTTCCTCTTCATCTTATTGTCATCATTATCATCATTGTTATTCATTGTTCTTCTTCTTATTATTATTCTTTTTCTTCTTCTTCTTCTTCTTCTTTTCTCCTTCTTCTTCTTCTTCTTGTGCTTGTTCTTCTTGTCCTCTTCTTCTCCTTCGTTTTCTTCTACTTTCTTTCTTCTTCTGTTCCTTTATATTCTTCTTTATCCTCTTAATTTCCTTCTTGTTCTTCTTGTTCTTATTATTCTTTTTGTTTTTTATTCACCACCACCGCCATAACCATCATCATCATTCATTCATCATCATTATCATCATTATCATCATCATCATCATCATCATCATCATCATCATCATCATCATCATTTATCATCATTTATCATCATCTTCCTCTTTTTTCTTCTTCTTTTTCTTCTTCTTTTCCTTCTTCTTCTTCTTCTTCTTCTCCTCCTCCTCCTTCTTCTTCTTCTTTCTTCTCCTCTTCCTCCTACTTCACAAAAGTCACCATCTGTGTCATCGACATCCCAGCCACCATAATTATGAGCGTCTGTACTACTACCACTATTTTTCCTATGTTATTGTTATTGCGCTCTTGTTAAAGTTTTTATGATTATTAATAATTTTCATCTGCTGTAAATAATGAGGAAAGCAATGTAATTGTTATTTTAATCATTAATCTAATTTCAGATCGTTGAATACATTAATGCATGCGTCTTAAGTCTGAAATTAAATATGAATATTTCATTTTATGGAAAAAATACCTCGAAAGCGCTGGTCAATAATTAAGGTCCGTTATGTCATATGGAAATGAAAGCAAGGTCTTAATTTTGTTGGCCTCTAATTAAAACCCACCAGAGCAAACCGTGAATTACCGCCACTTATCCAGTATGAATACACACACAACAATAGCTGGGGTGAGTCATCGAAAATTTGATCGATTTCTTCCCTTTCTTCGTAAGATTGCATTCGGTACGGTGATATTGTATTTCTCGATATGCTTGTGATATGGAAATGATGTCTGAGGCATGTTGGTTGGTACGTTGGTGCAATGTGTCGGGATGACAGATATTAGATGGAAATGTACATATAGATTGATGAAGCGTCGAAAAGTACACAGTATCAAGGGGGAGATACAAATTGCAAAAAATGGCTATTATTGCGTCGCAAATTCCGATTTTCTTCTCGATTTCATAGCTACTGGAAAAAAGGGAAAGATTAACATACAAGACTTGGAGGAGGATGAAAAAAATTGAGGAGGAGGAGGAGGAGGACGAGGATGACGAAGAGGAAGAATGGACAGGAGTAAGAAGAAAAAGAAAGAAGAAGAAGAAGAAGAAGAAGAAGAAGAAGAAGAAGAAGAAGGAGACAAAGGAGAAAAAGAAGAAGAAAAGGAAGAAGAAGAAGACAAAGGAGAAGGAGGAGGAGAAGCAGAAGAAGAAGAAGACAAAGGAGAAGAAGAAGACAAAGAAGAAAAGAAGAAGAAGAAAAGGATGATGACGACGACGACGACGATGATGATGATGATGATGAAGATGATGATAATGAACAAAACAAACAAACGAAAAACAACTACAACCAACATGCTTTTTCCTGAAACGTTATTTTGTCTGGAGAGCGTTATACATAAACATGTATAATCGTCTCATATTTCTGTGGAAAATAGCACTTACGAACATATTTTTTTCTGGTAACATGTTCTTTGTTTCTGTTTTTGTTTTTGCTTGTTTTTGGCTTTTAATATCCATTAAAGGAAATAAACTGGCAATCGGTAAGGAGCGATCGTTCCAGTAATGTTTGTACCTTTCGCAATGCCACAGGCGTACTGGTCGAATAAACCAATGCGCATTTTTTCCTCTGTAATATAGCGATGCCTATGTCTCCAGTTATATCTCTCAAATCATGTCGGCATTATGTTTTAATTAAATTTTTATCTCAACGTATATCTGCACCGATCCCTGTAATAACACGCTTATCTCAATTTTTGTCTATTATATCTAATCCAGTCTCTATATCCGCTTCTCTCAATAATGCATTAATCTCAATCTATCTATCTCTTATAATAAACATTTATTAGATCTATATAGCACAGTTACTATTTGAATATATTTAGCTTCGCTGGTTCGGAGCTCCCGTTTACTTAATTTTATACACAAAATACATGTATAGCATATTATCTCATTTGTTTCACTTGTCTTCGTAGCTTTATCTTAACTTATATTCCATAGCCCTCTACTTCATTTATTGTCATATATATCTGGTCTATTCCTTTCATCTCTGTTTCTATCTCATATTTCTAGCCCATTCCATGCTGAATTCGAGCGATTTTTCCCAGTTATACATGAATAGTGACACATAAACTCAAACACAAACTCATACGAACAAACGCACACAAACACACGTACACACACACACACACACACACACACACACACACACACACACACGACACACACTACTACACACACGACACGACTACGACTACGACTACACGTACACACACACACACACACACACACACACACACACACACACACACACACACACACACACACACACACACAAGAAAACTACCGAACAACTACCCTCCCAATTACACAGGGGTAGAGTTGTCGTAGGT
>JZLH01S0044668.1:8185-22546 GCA_001188425.1 Eucidaris tribuloides
TTAGTCTTTTATGTAACAGAAGTTTACTTCAAAAGGATCTTTTTAGTTGAAAATCCCCTGATGCCGTGGGTCGGAGATTTTAGGCAAAACCTAGGGGATGAAGGAACCCTAACTGGGAAAATTGGGACCATCGCGGGACGAGGGGAAAAATTTCGGAAAAAACGTAATGTATTTTTGATGGATTTTGTAGGCGACTTATTTGAATCGTTTGTTAATTACGATATATCACCATTTACTACCATGACCGCATTATGCGTATTTCGTAGTGCGAGGGTTGATTTTTTCCCCCACCAATGTTTCAACTTTCTTTTCAAATTTAAAAATAAATCTCTGTGCCAAATTTACTCAAGCTTTGATTTTTAGAGGTAAAACGTAACCTTTCGTACAGCAAAAAGTGGATTTTTGTAATTGGCCTATCGTGCGCGTGAGGGGAGAGAAGTAGTTTTCGTAGGCAAAAAAAACGGCATGCGCCGTAGGGGCGAAAATTTACAATTTTAATTGTGACTGGCAGCCGGGTGAAACGTTAACCGTACGTACCCGTCGGCTTTATCCCGTAACAGAAACAAGTTTGTGGTAACGGGAAAGGGAGGGCATTGTTAATCAACACCTATGGGGGGGCCTATGGGCGTTTTCGCATAAACAATTTAAGATTCAAAAATTTCAAACTTGGTAAGTTTTTCATTTCTTTTTTCATTGTCGTAGCTCTCTAGTGATTAACAGGAGATTTTGAAGGCCTGCTGTATAGTGTAGGCCTAGTGAATTAATTCTGTTACTAAATAATGCGTTGTAGGCCCCTGAAAGGCAAGCACAATCCAAACTTGTTTAAGTTATGTGTCGTACGGGGACATCTTGATGGTAGGGCTTGCCAAAATGAATGGGGACACTTAAGTCTAAGTAGGATATTTGAGAAATATTTGTTGTAAACATAGTCAGCTATCACAGGGAATCATTCCCAACTACTTTACTCACAGCATCTAACAGATCGTCAGTAGTTCTCAGATCGGGTGATACACAATTTTACAATACATTACCTGTTAAAACTTTCTCAAATTTCAATAAAATGATTCAAATTTTCACCAATTGCTCCACCCCCAACAAGTTAGACTGTTTTGAAATGACAATCGTTTTTGCACCCCAAAAACTTGACCGTTCCTTGATGGTTTAGGTATTGACCAAAAAATGTTATCACACTATTTGTATAAGCTACGAAAGGCAATTTCAAATTGTTCAGCATTTTCCAAGTTTATTAAGCACGAAACTCGCCCAGTAAACTAGCTGACCATTATATATATATATATATTTTTTTTGGGGGTGGGGAAAAGTAAATTGTTCTTCACGGCCAAACTAAAACCATGTTACCGGTTGATAACCTGACCTTGCCAAAGTGGTGAAGAGAGTATGAGTTAGTGGAGCATTAGTCCTCCGCATATACTATTGACATGGCTCACTTTGCTATCTATGCTGGCTATTACTGTGATATCGACTTTCAGTTATATGTGTTAGGTCCATTGTTTAACACTCCATACACAGAGGCGCATGGTGTAGCACATTTAATGACACTTGGCCCTCTCCCCCCCCGCTCCCCCCGGTGGTAGGATAGCTCAGACTCGGAAAGTCATGCAAACAATGATGCCATCCTGCATTTTTAATCAGCAAATCATGAAAAATGCTTGAAAAACCCTCGAGCAAAACGCTCTCTCAGGACCGCACAGTTGATGCGATCGTGGTGCGTTATACCGAGCTGTAGTCACACACGCGCGTTATACGGCTTAATTGTCCGTTAAAAACCTTGAAAACTATCAGAACTCAATACTAGAGGCAAAGCCTTTGGTCTAGCTAGCGAGCTTGGCCTGGATTGTCAGAATATACAACATAGCTAGCTATGTCAGCGGCCACTTACGTGACACGAGTGTTAACACCCACAATTATGACCACCAAAGCACAAATACATGGGACGGATGCATCTGCAGTCGTCACTTTCGAGTTCTCTTTGATCTGTTTTGTGTAGAGCTCATGCTTAGCTCGCCGAAGTATCAATTCGGAAGCATCCTCCTCAGTGAGGCTCCATTGATAAATATATCAGTTAATCTGCTCTACATCAGTCTTTCAACTTAAGTCTCTATAGCTCTCATTAGCGGAAGCTCCGGCTTATTAGTTATCGACAGTTTCAACAGGAATTAACTGAATCTCCGAATCTGCTGTTCGAATCAACCAATAATTTTTAATTTGCTCGTTGACGACGTCCGCCTGTTCTGGCCTTTGTAACTAAATTTTGGTGGGTTGAAAGCAATTCCTTCCACTGTGTTTCGTCTGTTGTCGTTTTTCACACGCTTATTTTTAACAGACAATTTGGACGCCTTTACATTGATTTATTATCACTCTATACTATGACTATGACCTCATACAGAGTATGATCAAGTGTCATAATACCAGGTCTCACACACTATAATATCCGTCTCAAATTGTCCTAGATATAAACACAAAGTCAGTATAAATAACGAAGTTACATCCAACTATTACATTAAGGCCTGCTAGCCTCGAGCACAAGCTCACGCAGTGACTGGTCACTATGATAATGAATGCTCAGAGCGCTAAACGTCACCTGCAGTTTATTTTGCATACCTATCAAGATTGGTGGAAATCTTTGGCGCGTAATCAACTGACGCTTCCTGTTCAACAAAATCTGTAATCTGTCTAACGCTAATTTTATGTATATGACCTTAACATAAGATGTCTATTGCATTCAATGAGAAGATTATCATTACTTAAAATCACTTCACAACAGTTTCATTCAGACTTTTGTCATCAACTTTACGTGAGTTCACGTGATGTCTCGAGCAGTGTTTCTCTCACAATCTAGCGATACTGACTTTCGCCACGAAGCAGTTTTCATATATCGTTTTCACAATGTGAATCAGCTGGGCGGATTGTATGGCTAAATTTCTCAGAAGTTTTGAAGAGGAATTAAAGAATTTAAGAATTTTATCAAATTATGTTTACTTATTCCATATAAAAACTTACGGAAATAATGAAAAGCATTTTAAATATAATACGTGTTCAACTCACGTTCACTATACTATCACACGCTAGGCGAATTTAGGAGCTACAAAAGTTTAAACTTTATAGCCCTTGCATTGCGCTATCACTCATTGTACCTCCGAAGGACAGAAAGGGAGCCTACCACGAACAGCTGCCGTCGCCACGCAGAGCCTGAAGCCACAAAATTTGGCAAGTGTACTGTAGACTTTTTTGTACATGATTTTGTTACCATTATTATTTCCATACAGATTTGAGTGCAGAGCTCAGTTATATGCACAATAGAATCGTTAGACGCCGCTAGCGCGCTCTATACCGTTCTGTTTGGTGCAGCCATAGCTACCACACCCCAGCCATATAGATTTCGGGCTCTCGGTTATAATCTTTTTCCTAATATAGAAACTCTCTCTAATATCGTATCTATTTAACAGATCTGAGGTTCCAGGATGTTTAACACAACTAATGATAATTCTCTTAGAGAGGTCTAACTAATAAACAGAATAACACCATTGGGCTCAAGGATTGGTCGATTTTTGCTCATACGGCGAGCGCAGGCTGCAGTCGAATTGAGTAATGGGCGAAGTTGCACATCTACGGGAGGCTGAACAGGGAGGTGCACACCCGGCGTGCACCATCTTAGGGACTCATGAAAAACTGCAAAAGTCTAAGATGAATATTATGGCTTTGAAAGCAACAAAAAGGGTGCACATTCCTTGTTTGCTATGTAGGTGGTAAGATCCTATGGCTTTGCGGGGGGTGCCACGGCACTCAGGTGCATCCCCCCCCCCCAGCCGACGCCCTTTTGCCCATTGATTAGTTGCTGTTGCCTCCACGGGTTGTGAGGTCAACTTCTTGTAGGACATAGCAGCAGGAAGCTAGAAAAATGTTGGGTGGGTGAGTCTACTAATAGTTCTGCGATTAAAAACAGTTGCATGTCTGAAACCGATTAAACAAACACTCCACCCACAAAAAGAACTGCAACATGCAATTGCGGAGTACAATTTGCAATTAACATGAAAATCCTTAAATCTATAAGGTTATTCGGATGATAATTTGCACCGTTAGATTCTCAAGTCACTATATCCAATGCAGGAGAGAGTATAATCATGGTACGAAATAGCTCAGATCTACAGAATACATTCAATACCAATAGTGTGCTGGCGCGCATCGCAGGGGCTGCGGTCGGGTGGTCTATACCATTATATCAAAACCAATTGTGTTTCAATTAGTGTCACAAAAATAGCTTCGGTTGGCGTCGAGAGAGGTTAAATTAGCTATTTGGCGACGCTTCGCTCGGCCCGCGTAGTAACCAAATTTTTTCAATACCAATTTTCCTGTTAGAAGCAAGGCAGGCGGCACTACTCAGACACACCCAAGAAGGGGGCTAGTTGGCAGTCCAGTGTAAGGACATCTATTTCGATATCGTCAAATCATATTATTTTCTCAATGAAATTTTCTGTCTGCATTTTTATTAGTAAAATCAATGTTCATCCCTAAGATAGGAAAAGTATTGAAAATTTCTATCAGCAAAAACTGTACACAATTATATAGATTTTTTTTTTTAAACAAGACCAGATTAAGAATAGTGCCTTTCTCCAAAAATCAATACTACCAACATAGAAAATTCTCAATACAGCAGATTTTTTGTGAAGAACATCGAGCATGGATATATATCTTCTTCATCAAAAAATAGAAATTACACATACTTGTAGTTACATGGTATGGACGCCTGCACGCCACAGGAACACGCCAGGGTCCCCGCATTGGACCACTAACAACACACACACAGGTGCTGCTCACACCTCAAATCATGCGACTGCCGACTCGAAAACTCAACAGTTCTATAGCTTTCAAGGTGGAGGAGTTAATGAACTTTCGGTCACCAAGTAGACAAATCCACACCAGCCCCGCCCGCAGAACACAGTCGAGCCACTCCCGCCCGCCCCCGGTCAGGCACACGACAATATTACTATGTTCGTGACTACCCCACCGCTTAATCATTTAAATGAACTCACACACACACCTTGCAAATTATATATTAGCTTTCCATAGATATTGATTTATATATATGCTATCTAGTAGCTACACTCGAACGTTTGTTAATTAGTACGTAGTTAATATTCCTATATAGTAGTCATATCCTTTATATATATCATAGTAGTATAGTAGTAGTAGTAATTATTCTCCATTGCAGTTTTATAATATGTATGTAGTAGTATCTATATATTATATTAGTATAGTAGAACGTAGTATGTAGTATATAGTACCTTTTTTTGTATATGTCAGTTAGTATACAGTATGATTTTATCGTAGAGCGTCTCGCGTCTTTCCTGATGAAGTTATAATACCTCAGGATGAACTCTTAACACCTTATAACCCACTTTCTTGGACACTCGCCTATGATGGAAAAGATTAGATTTTCAAAGTTCGGAGTCCTCAATGATCAGTAATTATTTAAACACGTAAATGACGAGTCGGACATTAGAATCCTCTGGAGGTGTGGTTCTTCCACTTGCGGGAAAAAAAAATAGCCCTCGATGAATGATAATACCTATTAGGCCACTAAAGCCATTTCAAATATAAATTAATTAAATCTCCAAACACTAAAATTGGTGCTTTAATATAATACGAAATTTGAATTTTCAAATGTTTAACTGCTCATTTAGAACTCCTTTCATTTACTCGAGAAATATCGCAGCAGAGTATGAGACATAGTCCTTACATATTACGGAGTCAACACTTTTCCATATTTCTTAACCACATTCTTTTTGCGAACATTAATCACAGAGAGCTGTTAAATACAAAGAATTGACAAACTCGACCCAAAATTCACTATTTCAGTCTCCGATATACCTCCTTTACACCCACATCTTTACCTATTATACAAACGCTTATAGACGCATACAGAGAAAGATCGAACGTATAAAATCTAATATTGTGTTTAACTAACTGTTCTTAGAAACGTAGGAATAGTTACTTCATATTCATCATATGACCAAAAATCTACACTAATTTCGTATGGGGTGTGTTGTTTTTTTTGTTTATACTACGGAGTTTTTTTTATTCATATTCATACATCACGTATTTCACATATAATGCTTTTCTCCATCCATTAAAGAAAGTTGGAAAATCTATAAAAACTTTTTTCCAATAAAGATCGAGTTCACACCTATTACTTTATAAACTACCTTATAGGCTTAATTAAAAAAATCAGTACTACGTGAGAATAGATTTACTATACGCCAAACATGTAGATACTAGTTACTACCCTACACTCTGATAAGATTTCGTGAAATGAGTATCTTGAAAAGGAACGAATCACTATAATTTACCTAAAGAAACGGGTGACAAGTTAAATACGGGCGCTACAGTAACTTGCTAATTTGAAATTCTTCTTGCTAGAAACACAAATCATCCCAATTTATAACACAAACAATTTAAAAAATATCCCAACGGATCCTTAGGTGAGGCTACGTTTAGTGGGTATCCTCAAACGCATACTCGATAGTTAAAAACAACTCATTTTACAATGATCACACTTATACCACTAAAAAAAGTCTCTCAAGCCATTTTTTGGAATTATCTCCTGCTCCAAGTGGTGAGTGAGCAGTCACATTGTGCCCCCCCCCCCTCCAAACATCTTTGATTGTTGAGACTCTCAATCACTCTCACAACACTTGTGGCACAGATAATAAAACAACAAAGACTCATACAAAACACAATCATCCCCACAACATCTTCTCAGGTCAACCACCACGGAGCCACGTATTTCTCTATAGAACTAAAAATGAAAATAACATAGACAAAAAAGGATTTTGTGATATTTCTAAAGTTTGTCTGGTGTATAGACTATCACGTTAACATGCTATTATTTTTCATAGAGTTGGACTTGTACAATTAGCTAAATGAGAAATGCATTTACAATGAATTAAAGTTTGTCCATATAATAATACGTACGGCAGATGAATTCCACTATTTCTAGGTAAAAATAAATATTTTGCAGTAATACTTTGCCTTTGTTGAGGCTCCATATTCTTCGTTAACCATACAATGCTCAGTGCAAATCTAGTGTCTGTTGATACCACGATATTACTATGCACTGTTGGTTGTAAAAACATACATAAGCCAGTAGATTTTTGTTTCATTCTGTACACCCTCCTTGATGGAATACCCTCATTGTAGTGACAATCAATCATTGAAAAAAAATATAGTAGATTAACATCTTCAGAAATTAAAGAAAAATAACAAGAAAAAAATAGAATTCATTCAGAGATGATTTTTTGATGGTTATAATTTAGTCGCCTCAAAATAAAAGAAAACAAAAGAAATTTATGATATATGTTTTTGAGAGTACTAGGTACAAAACATGAGAGATTCTCATATCAATTACCATGTGATTCACTTGCCCATACTGGTGAGCCAAAAGAAATCAAAACAAGTTGATCGTATTCTTTGTAAGGCTCAAAGACCTGAAAAAACCACACACTGAAACACAATCAACAAACCAAATTGAACTTCAAAATGTGTTGCATGGCAACACGATATAACAGCAATTTAACCTTTATTAGCTACTCATTGAATGATGCCCACTTAAGAATTTTACGGAAACTTATACCCATTAGTTCTGTTATGATATTATTTTTTTTCGGTCAAAGACGTATCTGAGTGGGTGGAAGTGGGGCGAAGAAAATGTCGGTAGGGGCACATTGTGCCCCCCCGCCTTGGAGGCTTTTTTGAGCGGTTTAAGCCCAGTGTTAGTTTGTGTGAATCGTTTATTCTATTGAAAGACTGTTAGTGCCCAACAAGTCAACTTTATATCCAAGAAATTAAACAGAGTTCCTTTGAGAGATCATCTTTAGTTTTTATTTAAAACCGATTGTAAATACAATGAAAACACTCTCGGGCAATTAATATAAAAAGTGATCATAAGTTAAGTATAAGTGTGCATACGCCAGTTTAACTCGTAACATATTAACTGGTCATATAATCAGTGTTTTGTCT
The DNA here is from genome assembly GCA_001188425.1 of Eucidaris tribuloides. NCBI lineage: Eukaryota > Metazoa > Echinodermata > Echinoidea > Cidaroida > Cidaridae > Eucidaris > Eucidaris tribuloides. Next base: position 16,223 of record JZLH01S0044668.1, read on the forward strand.
CGATTCTACAAATTCGTCCACACAATTTTACCTATTTAACTAATTGTACATCGAACAATTTGGAGGAGCTGGCACATGCTCTCTTGAAATGAGTAATACTGCGGTCTAAGAAAACTTTGATAATACTGACCGCTTTATACAATCGCTTATGGTGATATAATAATGCAGGAGGAGCAAAGAACATTGCCATGCAGTTGCTAATTGCTTATTTTTGTGTACACACAGAAAAGCGATTTCTTCCACAGATTCATAAAGCAATGCAGCCGTTACTTTTTATTATCATACGGATGTCCAGAGATTCAGTTTTTTACATTATAACAATAAACGAATGGCCGTTCTCAACTCGAACACAAACAAAATGAAGTGAGGTACCTCAGAGCCGCTCACGTCCGCGATTTGGTTCAAGTTATGTGAGAAAGACATCATTTCGTATATTTCTGAACCATTTCCTCATAGTTTGTAATACATCTTGTCCTCTGGTTGCTTTCCGGCAGCCAGAGGAAAAACTAGTCACTCAAAGTCACACCGTTATTAAACTATAAGTGAGTCGTGCCACCTCGTGACAATTATCGTCCTTGCCGATGTCTTCCGCACCTTTCTCTAAAAATTCCTAACACGACTTCGCATACAAAACCGAAGGTACACAATCGACCTTATACATCATTATTATCACAATCACAACTGAAATTATATTCACACCAATTGCGTTATCGCCTCATGATTATTCAACCTAACTAACTTCTGTATAACTTCGCTCTAATTTGATTAACGAAGGAGCACTGTCTGTTTAGCATAATAAATCAAGTCTAAGCGCAAGGCTTTCACCTTTGAGATGCACTTGAACTATTTCATTCGCTCTCAAGAGTGAGAGTGTATTTAGCACTCAGAAGTCACCGCTCTCTTCTCCTCTCTCATTACAAAAAGGGTATAAACAGACATTCTCTTGTTCCAAAAATATGAGTAAACTTATTGGACTCTGAGAGATAATCATTCACATGCCATTGACATATACCAGACCAAAGATAGACAGCAGTGTTACCTTTGTTTCTTATCTGTTGTTAACTCAGTGACACACTGAATAGGCACTTTACGTGTAAATAGTCAGAGTCAGAAATAATTCTGTCAATATGTCCAAAACAACACAAAATGCAGTTATAGCCCTTTTTCGGGCAGACTGTACCAGGCTGTTTGACTAACCACTCAATTTTGTTCACAAGGTGTCACAGTAGGGTTGTACGAGGCATAGGCGTGATAATGGGCTTGTCCTCGCTCACTTTAGAAAACAACACGACATGTACAACAATACGATTCACGTATAATCCATTGAAGTCAAACTAATATCGCACTAATATGAATTGTCGTTCCATCCAAAGAGAGCAATCTTGGAGCCTTTCTCTCTCTACTTATATTACTCTACACCGACTCTTAGACAGTCGTCAAATCTCATAGCAACTTTATAATGTGTTACCAGTTTATAACGACATATTCTTTCTTTATATAGCTTTGCACGTTTTGGTATGTAGAACAGTTAGAAACTTTGAACATGTTGTAATTCATTATATGTTTTCTGACGAATATGAGAATAATCTAAAGCAATTATCACACACTCAACAAATTACAAAGACTCACATATATGTTTGTAATCATTCATGAAATATTCTTTATGTCTCACGTAAGAATTAATGGAGTCGTTACTATTTCATGTAGTTTACTGTGATTAATATTTCTCCTTTGTTTTAACACATGAGGAAAAGCCATTTTTTTGGCGTAACAGACATTAAACGAGAAGTCACTCACACTCAACTTCACGCCCCAACATATATTTCTCATTTACAATATATAAATATACTGATGATTAGTGCATACCAACCGTAATTTTTCGTATTCAGTTATCAACCTCGGATACAGAGTTACAAGGATACTTGTGTCACTCAGGTCAAGATGGTACAACACGGAGACAATACTCAAGAATGCCAGCAGAACAATAATATTTGTGTATTGATGAAGTGTTACTGGTCCTACATTACGCTTTAATGTACTCCTCCTCACTATATATATAACTATCATACCGTGGAGTTAGGTAATACTATATACTACTATACTACTACTACACTACTACTACTACATACTACCTAACTACTAACTCACTATTGACACCTTGAGAACTAACTATACTACTTACTGCCCCTCACTACTCACTCACCTACTACTCATACTATACTAATCACTAACTAATACTACTATAGTACTATACTACTTAATAACTAGGTACATAAATACTACGCAGCTACTAGTCTCGAGCCACAATATTAATATTAGCTAGCCCACCTACTAAACTCATAGGAATAATAAAGACATCATTCTGCTTAAAAGTACATCCACGCGAAAACGCAGGGACGATGCGGGCAGGCTTTGGTGTCTCCATTCTGTCATCCGGTTTGCTTTGTTCCGGTATGGGTCACACATAAATAAACTAACGATGCAGTGTATAACATCCTTAGTGAGCAATGTGCCGACACTCGCCACAATAAACATTGAAAATAGCAAATAGCTACAAATTAAATTATGATACTAACTCTCACACTCCATACTATATATACTACTACTATACTACTACTACTACTGGAGCTACTACTATTACTACTACTACTACTATCACTATACCACTACTACTACTACTACTAGTACTACTACTACTACTATTCTTAGTAATTTTACTCACTACAACTTCTACTACTACCTATACGAACTACTACTTATATGAGTGAGCACCGACCCTAGCTCATGTACTTTATTTGAACATAGTACTATATACATTTACTACTCATATGACATACTAACTACTACATAAGATACTCATCTAAACTGACTAAACTCACTAACTACTACTAACTATACTACTACTTTACTGGCTACTACCTACTTGACCTCATTACTATACCAACGTATTACTACTAACCATACACAACATATTGAGCTACCTCACTACCTAAAGTATAATAAATATCTACTCATAACTATACCACGCACAGGAATAAAAACACTGTTTAAAAACGTTCCCCCCGAAAGTGGGCTTACATCGAAGGAGATTGCAAATTGATTCCGTTTGGCATTTGTAAATGATATCTTACATACACATCCTTTGATATCTACTTAGCGAGCAATGAAGAATAAAACAATGGAAAGAAAATAACAAAATCTACAAAAATATGATGGATAATATACGTACACTAATATCCACGTATACTACAATCTTCCATACATACTATAATTACTACTACTATACGCTACACCATTAACTCAGTACTACTACTACTACTCCCAAAACAACAAACTAAATATCATCTACTTACACTCAACTAACTACACTATCCACTCTACTAAATATGAAATATACCTACTTTACAGCCAAGCTACTGCCAATAACAGTCTACCATTAAGTATAAATATCGCAATTAGAATAGATAAACAGCTTTACAGATAATTCCTCAGAATACCCTATGGCGGGGCGGCGAGGTGCGGATGCATTCAACAGTCAGAATCGTACACATAAGCTAGCTATGTCAAGCGGCCACTCTCGTGACGCGAGTGGTTACACGCTACCCAAGTTATGACCACCAACCAAAAGTACATGTAGACTGCTCTGCAGTCTGCACTGTGAGTCGTGACTGTGTTGTTATGCAATGGCCTTAGCTCGGCCTCGGAAGACAATCGTGCAACCTAGTAGTACCTCCCTTGTATTGTATTACAGTTACATCTCTCAGTCTCACTCAGTCTCAGCTCACAGTGACTGTGTCACTGAATGGAACGAGCCCAAGCGTAGCTCAGCTGTGTGTAGCACAGCAGGGAATGGGAAACTTGGCCCGAAAACAACTGCTGCGGCTGTCAACAAACTCTTAACTTTAACATTGCTTCACGAATTACTTTAAAGAAATGTATGCATTCATGAGATATTTCATACTTAAAATCATACAACAGTTTCATTCAATTTTTCGATTCAACTTACGTATTCCGTGTGTTGCGAGCAGTCTCTCAAGTACGACTACGTGACTTTCGCAGAAGTTGTTTTCATTCACGTTTCACAATGGAATCAGCTGGCCGGATTGTATGCAAATTTTTCAGAAGTTTTGAAGAATTAAGAATTTTATTCAAATTTTGTTTTACTTTATTCCTCAAAAAACTACTGAAAATAATGAAAACATTTTAAATATATAATTTATATTTCAGTAACCATGGATAGCTGGGAATTTAGGCAAAATGTTAAACTTTATAGCCCTTGCATGGCCACACATGGGCTCAAGGACAGAAAGGGGCGGAGCTTACCACGAACAGAGCTGCCTCGCCCACGCGCGCACAAACTTGCAGTTGACTGAACTTTGTACCATTATTATTTCATACAGTTTTTGAGTAGCAGTGAGCACTCAGTAGTAGCAGCCAAAGATCGTAGAGCGCGCTAGCGGCGCTATACCGTCTTTGGTAGCAGCATAGGCTACACACCCCCACGCCCCAGGGGCTGGGGGTGCTCGGGTATATCTTTTTCCTACATGTGGAACCTTTTTTTATTACATTAACCAATCTGGCTTCCAGATGTAAGAACTAATTATCCTGACTATATAGAGAGAATTAACTGCCTTGCCCAAGGGCGTAGGGGCGCAGGCTGCATGGTTTGAGCATGGGGAAGTGCACATCTCGGGGAGGTGGAACAGGGAGGTGCACACCCGGGTGCACATCTTAGGGAGGTGGAACTAAAGTTGAGAAAATCAGGCGTTGAAAGCAAAAAAAGGTGGTGCACATTTCTTGTTTGCTATTAGGGTGGAACTCCTATGGCTTTGCGGGGGGGTGCACGTGCACTCAGTGCATCCCCCCCCCCCAGCCTACGCCCTTGTTGCCCTTGATTAGTGTGGCCTGTGGCGTCCACGGTGAGGTCCAACTCTTGTAGAGCATAGGCAGAGTGAAGGTAGAAAAAGTTGGTGGGTGAGTGTACTAATGTTCTGGGGTTAAAAAAGTTGCATGGTCTGGAACCGATTAAAACAAGACACTGCCCACCCACAAAAAGACCTGCACATTGCCAATTGGAGTCATTTTATTACATGAAAATTCCTTAATCTATAAGGTATTCCGAATAAGCATATTTCACCGTAGATCTCAGTCCATGTCCATGCAGGTATTATATCAGGTAGCTTATACATTCATCCCATATGCATCGGGGGCGGGGGGGGGGGGTCGGGTGGTCTAGAGCCAATTATGATCAAAACCAACTTGCTGAATTATTACAAAAAAATGTTGGGCAAAGTTAAATTGTCATTTGGACAGTACCATTATTTTTCATACAGTTTTTGAGCAGCAGGCATACACACCTCACACCCCAGGGGCCGGGGGTACTCTCGCTACCCGTCAAAACTTTTTTTCAAGAAAATTTTTGTCTTTATTTAGAATCAAATGCAAGATCAGAAAATATGACATTTTCATCACAAAATGTACACATTTATAGATTTTTTTTTAAAAAACAGCGAAGGAAATGCCTTTTCCCAAAATAAGTACACACATAGAAATTCTCATCACAATTTTTTTGTCAAAACATCGAGGGGAATAACCTTCCACAAAAATACAAATACATGTACTATACAGTACATGGCGCGCAGCAAAGGGAAGGTCGCCAGCCCATGCCTAACCAGAAGAGGGCGTCAACAGTCAATGCGCCCCGACCGAAAACCATCAGCATACTTCAAGTGAAATTATGAGATTGGTCATCAAGTGAGACAATTCACCACCAGCGCCCCCGCCCGCAGAACACACGTCAGCCACCTCCCCCCCCCCCCCGGGTCAGGCACACGACAATACTACATGTTCTACAACCAGGTTTAATCATTTAATGAATCAAAGATACTGAATAAAGAGTTTTCCAATAGAAGTAATAGTAGTAATAGCAGTAGGGTAGTAGTAGTAGTAGTAGTAGTAGTAGTAGTAGTAGTAGTAGTAGTAATAGTAGTAGTAGTAGTAGTAGTAGTAGTAGTAGTAGTAGTAGTAGTAGTAGTAGTAGTAGTAGTAGTAGTAGTAGTAGTAGTAGGAGGAGGTACATGACTCTTATACACATCCTTGTAAGCTAGAGCTGGACGAATAGAATTTATGCTAACTTTGGAGCCTTTTGATGCGGGTAGACGTGGGGTATCTGGTGGAATCCAGTCTGCATAATACGTATTATTTGTTGCGATGTCGGACAAGACTCGGACACGCAAGCTTTCATGTTGTCAAGAACAACGTTTGTTTAAAGGATATGCATGAAATAAAACGTCCTGTTATACGGAACACAACCAAACCCCTTCA
>JZLH01S0044672.1:12318-27080 GCA_001188425.1 Eucidaris tribuloides
TAGTTACAGATTGGCTTTCTCTTTTCTCTTAGATTTATTGAGGAACATTAGGACACAAGTGTTAATCAAACTCATCAAGCCCTACACACGAATCCATATTCCTTTCATTTCAAGAGTAAGTATCAATGTTTATGTGCCTGTCTCTACACAGCTTTAGTATTTAAAAAGTTTGTGCTCCAGTTGTACTGGTTTACCAAAAAATGTATTCATGTTATGCTATGAATGAATATGTTGCTGGTAGATAAAGGTAGATAAACATCTGTAAGTGATTGTCATCACAGTAGAAAAAGTAAATAAAGCAAATGGTGTGTATATTTTTAATGTATTTGATTTGGTTAGCAGAATATCCACTGAAATTACAGAGTTAATATTAACCCCAAAAAGACTGGGGGGGCCTAAAGGGCCCCCCCCCTTCGACAACTTTTTTTGCGATAGGAATTTTAAACAGCGAGAAGCTATGGCCACGAATAATTTCATGACTTTTTCTTTGAAGTCTTGCCATCTTTTACGGCCCAAATTTGCGACGTCCGGCGGGTACCGGTGGTTCCGAAATTACGCAACTTTTAGTGACTTGCATGTCACAGAGGTGCCAAAAATCGCTCAAAACATGAAATTGTGTGTTATTTCAATGCAAATTGGTTTTCCAGGGTCCCAAATTCATAAAATGTAATGACGTAGAGAGTGTGTATGCTGTGGTACTTCTGTTATACTGAGCTCGTGCTATATTAACCTAATTTATGATGATTTTAATTGACGAAGAGTAGGGGAGAATGTCGCCGATGGGGACAATTTACCTATTGACAAAAGCCAATAAAAAAGACCAAACATAAAAAGTTGAAAAAACAAAGTAAATACAAAGAAATTCAAAAACAATAAAATAACATAGAAACCATTTGATACGATTTTTTAATGTATCAACAATCAGATCTCGCAAAGAGTCTTTAAACAAAAAATGAGCACTTCAAGGGCTTTACTTAATGATTTACAGCCAAATTCTAATTTCATGCATAAATTAGCATAATTAATTAATTAAAAATAAATTTGACTAATTTATGAACAATCAAATATACAATTCTGTAGATTATGTCATGGGTGACGTGTGTGTCGACTTTCATCGCAATCGCGCGATCAACGGCCGAGATCTGAAGGGGGGGCCCTTTACGGGCCCCCCCCCCCCCAGTCTTTCCAGCCTCCAAAATACCCCAGTCTTTTTAGGGTTAACTGAAATAACACAAAAATAGCAACATCTTTGGAATGCTGTGGATAGAAGGTATTGTGGTGCAATGTTCCATTTAAAATTGGGATGGTTTAAAGTCATAGATTTTCCTGGCTTAGAACAAATACCACATTTCCCAGGCTGACTTAGGCCTCTATAAAACTCTCAATTATATATCAAGTGTATAAAAATGTGTGGAAGGCAATAGAACTTGTGTGTTCACATTGATATTACAAAAAAATGAGCAGAATTTGACACAAATTCCAGTTTAGAGCAGAAAGTTAGGTACAAAATAGCTCATTGTAGGCAAATTCTGGCCCTCTCATAAATTCTAACTGGCATCCCTGTTCTAATAACTCAGATTGCTAAAAGTAGTTTAATTTGATTAAATTTGATTACATTCTTAAATGTTGCTTTGTAATTATTTTTGAAATAAACATTTGTAAAGGTTGCAATAAACATGGTACCTCAGCAGAAGTGGATTACCAGACATGCTACCATCTCTGGTTCGGATGAATAAAAATTAATAAATACGGTAGTTAAACTATTCTGTACTATGATTGAGAAGAAGAGGCATATTTGAACTGCTAAAAAAGGATAATATACATGTACAATAAACTCAGTGTTGTGTTAAAGGTTTGAATGCTTTCCATCCCACGTGGACAGAAACACATTCATTAACCCTCAAGTATTCATTTACAATATTTCATATTTCTTGTAACTGTTTTGTTCATAATTTATGGTAAGGTTGTGGTACACTTTGTCTTCTCTATCTTTATTGATGTATTGGGAAAATGGACCTTGTATTTATCAACATTGTGTCTTCCAGCAGAAAGAAATCTGATTTTTGTTTGTGATGTTTCATGTATGTTTACCTACATAATATACTGCTATCTTTTTCCACACCCACACAGGAACTAAACATTGATGTTGCAGAAGTTGAAAGCTTACTAGTACAGTGCATTTTAGATAAGTAAGTATAATGGCTTTGCTGAATTACACACTGCTAGAAGTGAACAGAAATATTGTGCAGACATTGACACACCAATGTCAGATGCCAATACATGTTGATTTTCATCCTATGTAGGTCAACCTCATTTGCTATCTTGTTCTAAGAGGAACTTTCTATATACTAATTTAAATTCTCCAGGTGGCATTTACACAGGTGCATATGGTAAGAAAGTGATTTATTGCCCCAAATATAAAGCTGATTATGAAATGGATTAATCATGCATCCACAAGATGCATATCTGGGAATATGACAGAAAGAGGTATTTTTCTCATCAGAATGTAATGAAAGCAATTAATGCGGCCTTAATGGTTGCTATCAGATCCCTAACTAGAAGAGCAGTCCACCCTTCAGAAATGTGTGGCATTATAGGGTCATTTGCAGCATGACTTATTGCAAGGTTAGAAACATGATCAAAATCTTGCAAATACTTGCGAATACACCTGCAAACCCTTTCGAATAGGCCTATTATTGCAAACGTGTACAAATGCTGCTTTCCTATAGCACATCGTCATGCTTGCAAATGGGCAACCGCTACTGTTCTCAATTATTGCAAATGCAAAAAAAAAAATACTCGTGGGAATCCACCTTTAACATTCTTTTGAAAATAAAACGATGAAAAAGGTCAAAGAGGAAATCAGAGGGGGTGACATCCCCTTGGGATGTGTTAAATAATTGGGATCATGAGGTAACATTTATCAATAATGATATGTCTCCATTTTCCTGTATTTCCTAATTTGCACTGGCTGCCAGTTAAAGGATTGTCTTCAAAATTCTTTATTTTATGTACCATTGTAGTCATGGAGTTGTCCTAGTATATTTCAGTTTCATTTGTTTCCACAAATGCATGAAGAAGTACATCAAATCAATATACATGTAGATTCATTTATCTGAACTGTTAAAATTTCATCAACCTAACTGGCTTCTTCGTTCCAGCAACACATCCGTTACACTGAATTTATTGTCAAGAGATGATGGAATACAAGATATTTTTTATCTGCAGGACCACATACGTGGGACAAATTATCAAAAGTAATAAGAGTGACTACCTCCATAAATAAATTTAAATCTATTTTGAACTCTTACCCCCTGAAAACTGCTTTCAAATCTCTCTTTATTTCTCTCACATTGTGTCATGATTGCAGTGTAATGTTTTGTTTCTGTTTCTATTTACATGGATTTTGGTGCATTATGAAATATTATTATTATTGTTATTATTATTCTCTTTCTGCAGTACAATATGTGGTCGTATTGACCAGGTCAACCAGTTACTGGAACTAGACCAGAAGTCCAAGGACACGGCACGTTATCAGGCCCTTGACCGATGGACGGTACAACTAGCATCACTACAACAATCAGTAGGCAACAAAATGGCCTGACACCACCCCCCCCACCCCTCCACCCCTCCTCCTTTCATAACTCTCCCTACCCCTACGCCACCCTAGGGTAGAAGTTAGTCTCTGGGTTCTTCCCGCTCATGACATCCAAGATATTCTGTTTGCTGTGGGCTGGTTAGTTGATTCGTGAATCAGACAAACTTTGAACTTTATCTTGTTTAGAGTGTTAAATTTCTCCTAAATGCTGATATATTTTTTGAGGCATCGATGGTATTGAATTAAAGTTTCAGGATCCCTTTTGCACACTGACAGAAACACAACATAACTCCTCTTTAGGCTACATGTAAAGGTCATGCCTGTGAAATTTGAAGATTGGTAATTATGTAGAATTTGAAGAAAAAATACACAAAACACCATCTGCTGTATAACTGTCAGGCTCACTGAACTGATTTAGGGACAGTGATTATTTTGTTTCAAAAAAGGCCTTTTCCTTTAAAAAAAAAAATCAGGAATTCCATTTCAACTTTACAACAAAAGAAAAATTCTATTTTGCCATAGACTTTATATACATGAAAAAGTGGCAATTAGTTTAAACTTTTAATTCAAATGTTATGTACATTGTTTTGTCTCAGTTTCTGTGCTTTTTCTAATTTGTTATAAATTTCATGTTTTTTTTTCTTTCAAACAGCGAAAATTTACAGAAAAGGGAGGGTTTACGTGATTTTCTGTTTGAAAACTCACTCTCCGTTTCAAATGGTCATTTCCAGAAATTCCGTCTGTTTTCCGCAATCATGGAAGATCACTGTCCCTACTGATTCAGTCCAGTGGTATTTCAGTATTCATCTATTTGTCTACGACTACTAATCTGCATTAGAGTTAGTGCATTAAATTTGTAGTGTAGAGAAAATTCAAATAGTACACATTTGTAAGTTGTGAAGAAATTTCACATATTTTACATGATAAACACCCATGCAAGGCAAGGGTCTGGAGGTAGACTAATAAGTTTGGTATATAGGCTATATATGGGCTATACAATAGTTAAGTTCAAATCTTCCAACCGCTTTAATTCCAACAAAATTGAGTTTCTAGCTCCTGTAATTAGCTGAAATGTTCTTTATTGTTATTGTCTTATATTGGCATGCAAAAGGGATCCACTAACTTTAACCCTAATACAATATCAAGGTAATCTGCATTCCATTCCTGAATGGTATCTCTTTGTTGCTATCTGAACCCTGGAAATGGTGAAGGGAAATATGTGGAAACAATTGTAAAAGTGAAAAGAAAGACAGTTTATTACCACAAAAAAAGGATAAAATATTTAAACTTTCTTGTAATGGAGATAAATTCAGTCAAATAATTATCCTAAACAATACATAACCATACACTTTCAATATCACCCTATACAAATTTCTCTTGTAACATTCATAACAGAACAGGAATTTGTGACAAAATTATTGGTCCTGAGTGTTATGAACGTTAGACGAAAAATTAGTGTGTGCAGATTTTTGTTGAGATTATGTGGTAAGTGCAAATGGAATCTTTACATGATTTCTTTGTTTTATTTTTTGCTGATCTGGGCAAAGGGATTCAGAAATAAAAACAAAATGTAACTTTGAAGATGATGTCAGATTTTACAGTCCATATCATGTTTTAGGGCCTTCACTGGGGAATTACCCATGTCGTTACGTTCCCAACTAATTTGGAAATCGGAGTTTGGAAAAAAAGTGCCACAAATCGGGGAACAAATCAGGAGTTTTGGTTGTTCAGTGGTCCAAATTTCTCGCTTTGTGTCCGTGGTATGGACGCGAGGCAAGAAAGAAATAGGGGAAGGAAGAAGTAGTCAAAAGGGTGATCCTAAAATATTTAACTTCCATCAGGGAAAATTCAGGGAATGTCGTTTCCATGAAGTGGCAGGAACCCTGCTTAGCTCAACCCATCATTGAAAGTTCAATCGTCTCTGCCAAAAGGAAAATCAGCAGCAGGTACAAGAGCTTAGAGCTGTCACGTGATACTGTAAAACAGTATGCTGATAATGCATTAGTCAAAACTGGAATAAGCACTGTTTGTATCGTATTGCTCTTTGTACCATTTCAAATATGTAAGGTTTTGTTATGGCATTAAAGGGTACTGTAAATATTGCTCTACAGACATGGATTTTAATGTCAGAGATGAAAAAAAAAAGGATAAATATCTTGACCTATTTTTGCATCAGTTCTAAACCCTCTCCATACCATGGTAATGAAACCCCGTATACACTTTGCATACCTTACTCAATGTGGTACTGAAGTTAATTTTTTTTTTTTTAATTGTATGGTGTAGCTGAAGGTAGGGTTGCTGAACACTACACAGTGTGACTGACTTTGTAGCCAAAATTCAGTTTGGACAAACATTGCTGACACGTCATTAATATGGTAACCACAAAGGAATGTTAGCAATTTTTAAAAGTGACCCAAAAGATAACTTAATGTTAAAGAGAAAAAATATCTAATTTATCTCTTGACTTCCAGAATCTAATTCATTAAATATGTTATGTTCCCGGCAGAATGGCATGAACACTGTACGGAGTCTCTAGTGTACGTGCCCTTCTGTCGGGCATACAATGACTGAAAAGGTGATAATGTGTATCATGTGTTGGGAATATTCCTATACCAGCAGTCCTGAATACTTCAAATATTAGTCAGTGTTGGAAAGTTATTTTCTAAATTGGCAACTTAAAAGTATGATATCACTGCTGCCTTGTATATAATGAATTTTTGTCAACTGCAATGTATAAACATATAAATAATGACCGCAGTTGTGATATCAGAGCTGTTGCCAATTTGGAATATTAATGTAAAGTGAACATCCTCCTTATTAAGAACATTTGTCTAGAAATTGAGAGAAATTGAGACACCTGAAGCCAAGGTAAACAAGTCGAAGCAAATATTCTTCGTACAAAAACTAATAAATTAAATGAGGTATTATGACCAGATTAATTTTACTGGATAATGTAATTCGGTCTTCAGGGATAATGATAGACATTATAAACCCAAGACTGTCACCACTTCACTTCATAAAGACTTGTGTGGGTGTATGGCTTGCAATATTCATCACTCCCGAGTACCAGGTGTTTTTGATCACTTATTAATCCAGACAATGTGAAGAGGAATTCCCAATTCTGATTTTCAACCAGTCTACATTGACATGTTCAGTGCTTGTGTTTTGACGTTTTGCAAATATTTGTGTCACCTCCCATGTGGTGTATGACAGATTTATTGGAATTAATCTTTTCAATGATGGTCTTTTTCAAAGAGGCCACACATTGGACATGATAGTGTGGCTCATTTGCAGTTTATCACGGTAAAGAATTGCCAAAATGAGACAAGCACATCGAGGATGGAAACCTCATGTAGAGCAAAAGGGCAAAAGCTCGCTTGATCTTGATTTTCAGTACAAATACAAAATGAGGTGTGTAGTCCAATAAATTATGAACAGGATGGACCAGATTAAATGTTGAAATGAAACCAGATGCAAATAGAGACATGAAATTACAATGTATATCTGTTAAGGTCATGTGATATGTGAATCTACTAATTATACAACCAAAACGTTACATGATTTTTCCCCTGATTATCAATGACACAGTGTTGCTCAAATTAAAGAGGTAATAAAATATTGTCACTTTGATTCACAGTATATCACAACAGGTTTAAACAGTTTTTAGTTGTATTATATTTTACTTACAATTCTTGACTCTTTACTCCCGTAATGCTATCACAACCCTACCCCTGCCCTGCCCTGCCCTGCCCTGCCCCCCCCCCCCCAAAAAAAAAAGAGCAAGAAAGAGAAAGATAAAAGAATCATTTTTGTGTCACTGAAAATGTAGTGTGCCAAAGTTTTACACCTCAGATAAGCTAGAAATTGATTGTACTGGTATAGTCCTATTCAAAGTCTATGTTCTCGATTTGCTCATGCAAAAATAAGTATATAAGCAAGTACGTTAAAATCACTCAAAATGTAAAGATTGACATAAATCTTCTCACCATGCAAAGCCTTAAAGCCGTAAACTCGGTTTTTGTGAAAATAGGCTGGTTGAGATTAAATTAACTGATGCAAGGCTTTTTTATTTCAAACATATTGCAATAGTTTTACCACCAGTCATGATTTGTGTATCATTTAAAAACTGAATACCTGCTGATCAAAGCTTATCAGGTCAGAAACCTATACCAGTGAATGTGGAATACTGACAAGTATCCTGTTCTATGCAGAAGTGGCTTGAAAGCTACAGCCCTCATCTGGAAAATACACTACTATTATTCACATTTACAAATGATTAAATCTTTTTTTAGTTTAAAAAAACTGTATATGTATGAATCCCAAATGTTTGAACACTGTACTTTTTAATGGATTTTTTCCTTTCTTTCAAATCTAACCCACAATAGTTGCTATGTGCAAATCAAGAACGTAATCTTTAAAGTCTTCAGTGTTGATGTAGATCATTTAAAATGGAGATATTCTCGAAGTTGCAAATTCTTTGATAATTAATCATTAGTTGTACACAGTACCCAGTATTGGGAGATAACTGTAATCTGGTCACTGGTCAGACATTACTCATGTCTAATTAAAATGTCTAGTTTCTGTCCATCACATGTTTGTACATATTTGTTCTTGACAACAGACTAATGAATGTATTCTGAATTGTACATGAATCATATGTGTGTGAGTCCTGAACAAAATGTTAACCTATCGGCTACTGGAACCGTTTTTTTTTTTTTCTATTTATTTACTCTATGGGAATCACAGAATCTCAGAGGCAACAGGTTAATACAAATTTTTGCTAACTGGTCCAATTCTTCTTTCGGGAGGCAAAATTCTCAAAAAATTCAGGTACTCTAAATCAATGAAATTGTAATTCTTACAAGTGTGTTTGACCATTGATTTTTACTGTAGCCACATGCTTCCAGAATTCATCTGGTCTTTCCTATGTTTTGTATTCATCCCTGACACTGACTTGCTGGTTCGTTTTGAACTGAAGCTGTTCAGAGGTTCCAGTGATGGTAACTCAATTACACGGAGCATTTGCAAATAACACCTTCTGTTACATGTGTTTTGCAACATATTTTTCTGCATGTTGAGGGATGTTAATTGATATTTCTCCGAGCACAAATTTGAACTGTCATAATTTGAAGAAGACCTGAATTATATGTATTTTTTGCAAACAAGATAAGTATAAATAAACATAAGTCCATAAGATAATTCTTAAATGAGTAAATATAGTGGTATAAAATGTCATGTTTGTTGTGTGTAACATGCCAGGTATTCTAAAACAGTGACACTTTTATTTGCATTTTTACCTGTTGGTTACATTTCAATTTAAATACAGGGATCAATAATTGATCCATCATCAATAACACCTGCTTTGAAGCAAGTCCCAAAAATTATCATGTGAAAACCAGCATTTATATTAAGTACTGTACACATATATCTCTGCAAAACTGATTTATTTAGTTTCACATCCAAACTTTATGTTTGTGCTACTTCTAGATCTCTTTATTTTGTTTATTTCTATGCATTGAAAAGCAAGACCAAAAATGTAGACATGTAGGTGACAATTGCCCAATTATAAGAGCAAGGTGGTGTTTCCGTACTGAAAATTCTGACGTTTTGTACATTTTTAGTCTCCTGACCATACTAATGAAATTGAAAATATCTTTTATGTTAATTCTATTGCACTCTCGGAAGGCAGAATGATCAGGTGGTCAGCCAGAGTGAGTTCTTGTGGTTTGATGTAAATAGATGCAAAAATGTTGTGTGTTGTAAGGATGCAGAGATGTCCTACACAACATGCAATTATTTTCCGTCTATTGCGCTCAAGAAGAAATAAATCAATCCAGATTCTAAGCAGGGAAAAAAAATAGAATTTTCTGCACGGGGGCTACTTTTCCTGTTTCAGTACAATTCAGACACAGTTTGTATTAAACTCTTTGGCAATTTACAGGGACTCTTTTAACCATTTCTGGGGCTAAATCACCCTGCACCCCAGTGTATTTTTCCGTGATGCTGAGTGATTATTATTGGATACTTCTTGTACAGTGACATTACCCTGAAACAGATCTTTGACATTTAAGTGCTGTGATTTAATGTAAATGTCAGTGTTGAGCATGGTAGTGTTCATTATAAATGCTCTTAATGTATCAACCCCTGGGGCCTGTTTTGTAAAGCTGTTCGTGAAGTTCTCGTGACTTTACAAACGATTCAAATATGAAGTGCTAAGTCAAATGCAAAAGTTTTTCATGTCATTTTAAGAGAGTATGATTTAATGTCCATTACATTTTGCCCCCATATAAAGTTCGCATTGAAATGTTTGTTGTTAAGAGTAAGAATGTTAATCTATGTTTGCATATTTCAACATTAGCAGATGTGATTTCATTAGTTTGAGAATCACATTTGGCTCGCCATATTTTAAGTCATACGTAAAGTCATGCATAACTCATGAACAGCTTTATGAAACAGACCCCACCACGTAAATGAAGTAATCCACACCATCACAGGATATTGAAGTGGGGCTGTTTTCATGTTACATGTTCAGATATTGCATTTCCTGAAAACTGGAGAAATAAAAATATGAAAATCACTTTATTGAGATACAGTACAAAGTTTTCTAAAAATTCATGTCCGATAGACTTAGATTACACTATTCTAACAAAGCACATGTATCGGGAACAAATCTATAGTTGCCTGGTTTGCATATTTAAGGGAATCACTAGTTGAAATGTCCTATAATTTAACCACATCTGTGTAAAGGTGTGGGGTAGAAAGGAAGGGAGTGTTAAAAACCAAACCCTCATCATAATGTGGTAAAATGTACCTTGTTTATTTTTTATATTTCATTAAAATAAATAAACATTCTTAATTCTGCATTTTGTGACAACAATTATATATATTTAAGCTATCATTTTTACTGCAACTAATTCAGGATTTCTCTGATTGCCAGTGATTGTATATTTTGTCATTGAGGGGAGTTTACTAGGAAGTAAAGTGTATGACTGATTGTAAGTTATAGCATACTGAGGTGTACAGTTTTCAGCTGATCAAAGCAAGTGTAAAATACCGTAAACATGTTAAAAAGCTGCAATTGAAATGCATATATGTCTTTTCTACAAAATATCTGAAGTTGCATTTCGTGGAAAATGTAATTTTGACATCAACCACACTCTGCAAAAATTAGGGTAATAATTGTAATACCTACAATGTTGTCAGATTTGAAAGTGGGGACTAATAGGTATTGGTTTTTATGTCAGTCCATGTCCCTTTAAGTAATTACAAACATTGTCATGCAGTGAACCATCAGAAAGATTGATGTATAGAATGTATGCAAAGTATTTTGACATATTTGTACACTTAAGTATGTATCAAACTGCTCTCTAAAAAAGTGGGGTTTTTTCATGTCAAAGGCAGCCCCCCCCCCCTCCCAATTAAGAACAAACAGTTCTAAAACTTACAAATGTGTGCCCAAATTGGCCAAAATCAAACAAAAGGAAAAAACAAAACAAATAATAGCATTGAGCACAATATTTAAAAAAAAACATTAAAATATGGTTTTCATCAGTAAATGAAGGTTTCTTGCTCTATTTTATGTACATTTTACATTTCTTTCTCTCTGAAAACATGAAATATGCCTTTAAAAAGCTGAAATTGAGAATGTTGCCACATGTGGCTAGCTTGTATGTGCTGAATCAGACGGACATTTTGTCATCAAACTAAGCAAAGATCAGTTCTGAAACAAGACAATGTTGTCATACTAGTTACTGATGGCATATTTGGAAAGAAATAAAAAATTTACAGCCAAATTGTGGTCGACAATTATGAGGGTGTGAGATTGGTTCATTTGCTGATTTCTTGTGTTTCCTAAACTTGAAATATTAAAGCTTAACTTCTGTAAATGACAAACACTAGAATTTCCAAGGAAGTTCCATCGTGGGAATTTTGAAGACTGAAATGTTCATCATAGCTTGATAATAATTTCATTTCATAATGCCTGTTTCATAATATAAAATTAGATACATACTTAGACATGTGCATTTTACTGTATAGTGCTACTTGGATTAACTACATAAATTTTATTTTGTACAACTACATGTAAGTTGAAGTTAAACAGCCAAAGTTTATTTAAAATACATTATTTAGCTACAAAAGAACAACCTTTGTATTCTGTATCATTTTCCCCTCATGCTGGTTAGTTAAAGTTGAGGCAAAATATGTTCATGATAAGGATGTATGACAAATATTGTTGGTAAAAGGTCAAAGGTCGTGAATCTCTACGTGTAGTTTGTTACGCAAAATGATGCTTGGTGATCAGTGATATCTTTTGTTGTCATCTACAACAGAAGTTAATTAGACCGACTAAAATATGAAATTCTTTGTTGTCTAATTATTCCATTAACTGACTTTATAAATTAATTAACAGTCTTATTTGCATCTTATGAAAAATTGCACTGTATCTGTATTGCAGTACCTCAAATTTCCATTATTTTTCTGATGCACCCTTCAAGAATTAACGTGTGAACACATTATGAATGTCCACATGTAAAATTAAACTGTTAATCTTTTTTTCTGAATTATCTAACTAACTAAACAGTGTGAATAGATTTATCTTGTTACACATCTCTGGTTTGATCATTTGGACAACACATGTCTTAAAACTGAAGTACATACAATGTACCTCTTGTAAAATTAATTTGCAAAGGTACATGCAGTAGTTAATGGTTGGACAAACAGGTAGTGTTGAAAACTGCATTTTTAGGGGGTTCCAGATGTCTGACAGGCGCCCTCTTGTGGTGAGTTATTAACTAGTTTTGCCTATGTGCATGAGATGTTCGCAAAATTTTACACGAATCTCTGATGTCATGCATATGTATGCATTACCATATATGACATGTATTTGAATAAATCATTACTTTATGTATATCAGGTTCATAATCTTGTTCTTGTAAACATACTATAAAGGGCGCCCTCTTGTGATTTTTTTCATGACAATGTGTACAGTGAAACAGAAAGCTTTATTTGTATTATGATGAAATTGTTGGGTGGGAGGAAAGTGATGCTGGGAATGTTTCAGTGAGATGCCAGCAATCTTGTTACATTGATATAGTATGAGTGAAAAACACAATTTCATACCATGTCACATATCAGAAATACATGTACATGTATCTTGTTTTGCTGTTGTTGTAATTGTTTGTGTTTGTGTTTCTGTGTTGGGTGAAGAGTGAGAGATGCGATCTGCCAGTGCACTCTGATGAAGGATGATTTGTGAAGTTAAGTCATGTAATTCTGTTGGGAGTGTTTCAATAAGTGCCAGCAATCTGTTACATTGATATTGTATGAGTGAAAAAACACAAAGTCATACCATGTCACATATCAGACGATTACCTTGTTTTGTTGTTGTTGTAGTTTGTTGTGTTTGTGTTTCTGTATTGGGTGAAGAGCAGGGATGGAGTTAAGGCCCACCGTTCCAAGTCACAAGGCCGCTGGAAAAATATTTTTCACATAGACTTTGTACACGTGACTCGGTCCGAGGCCGAGGCTGGCAAAAATTGGCCTCGAGCCCAGCCTCAACTCCATCTCTGGTGAAGAGTGAGAGATGTGGTCTGCCAGTGTACTCTTATGAATGATGATTTGTGAAGTGAAGTTATGTAATTCTGTCTACTTCTATAATAATCAGCCTGCAGTTTATGAGGTGAGGTCACAATGTTCGGGTCAATATTTTGGCTCTATTAGGCTTTGTGTGTGTGTGTGTGTGTGTGTGTGTGTGTGTGTGTGTGTGTGAGGGGGGCGGGGTCACCGTTCCAAAACCTGTTCCACCTGTCTCCCATATCTGAATATAAAAATCATCCAAGTCTATTTTGGAAATCTGTCTTTATTGTCCCATATGCAACCAAAGATGACAACATCAACTAACCAAATTTTTAGTACATAACTTCTAAATATCTAGTAATGCATAAGTGTTTTGGTTAACAAGAAATGTCATTTCATTGTCTTTGATTTCGTATGGGGAAAATAAAGACAGATTTCCACAACTTAAGTTTCAAGATTTAAGTTTTAAGCATTTGTGGTTTAATTTAAATATAAATCGTTAAGATATAAATCTAAATCCAAAAATTCCAAACCACAGGCAATTAGAATTTATTTTAAATCCTTGTAAATTTAAAGTGTAAACAACAACAAAAATAATAAATGACGATTATCTTCGACAAATTGTCCACCGACACCAGGCAGTGTGATCATCATTTTCCACACATAATTATAATAATTACAGAATCCTCCTCCACAAAGACACATTCACTCATTCAATGCTGTCTCGATCTTCCATTCATGCCACTGAAGTAAAGAGCCAGTGCGTTAAGAGCTTCATCGCGTCGGTCGAATGGTAAGTATGTCCTAGCGCCACGGAGGGATTTGCATGATAAATAGAAAGAAAACTCCATCCCTACAGAAGCCGAGCAAATACAATTCGCCTCTTTATCCTTCTCTTCCGCTTTGTCTATTCGTGTTGATTTTGCAAACGAGCGGTAAATGTCGGCGACATTTCTCCATCTTCAGGAATACCGGGTGGCATTATGTTTTCCCGTTCTTCACGTGATGGGTTTACTTTTCGACTTTGTTTTAAGCGTCTGCTCGGGCTTGGCTTGCGTAAAGACCAAACACGGCTGGTCTGGGCGGGCCACCGCTAGCATATGCGGGAGAATAGCAGACGATTTACTGCGAGTCCTGCACATTATTGTGGTTGGATTTCCGCCTGTAAGAGCATCTCAAAAATTGTCTCCGTAAATTATTATTCGAATATACACTGTCATGCGTACGGCTTATACAGATATGATTTTTTGTCTTTGCGCTACTTTCAACATATCTTAAAATTAAATTTGAGAGCATTTCAGTTATTTGAACGGGCGTAATTCTATTAATCCTAGCCTGTTTTTTTCTTGGTTTGGTATTCAGTTTTAATTGATGTTGGTTTTGAAGTCTCAACTGGAAATGTGGCAACTGAAACACTTTCGATGCAGACAGAATTTGTCGACACTTGCAGTTGTTTGTTTTCATGATGTGTGGTGGCACTTAATCTTTAAGTAAGGTCCTGTGCCTGTACAAAGATAAGAAGTTCTGTTTCTGAAAATATTACAAGTAAATCAATATTGATTTATATAAATGGTTAATATTTAATAGC
>JZLH01S0044672.1:48716-61706 GCA_001188425.1 Eucidaris tribuloides
ATGCAATGTTACAAAAATTCATAAACTTTCAGTCAATAAGTTAATAGTTATTAGTGTACAGTACTTCAATTTGATGAAGCTGGAAAAAGTACCACTCTTGTCAATATCCTCATTTCAAAAATTGATATTCTTAATACTACCAATCTCGTCATTATAATGACTGCCATTTGCATCAAATATAAATCATTATTACTCTGAAGATAATCATGCTTAATGAATAATAGGTAATGTAAGGTGTACTTAATTGCATGTTTACACCAAACATATACACTGTACATGTACATTATTCCGAAACAGATCTTCACGTCCATTTCATATTCTTCACACCGTCGCCCTTTCACCATTTTATCAGGTATCACTCAAATCATTCAAATGTATCATTTTTTTTCTACTATCCTTAAAATTGATCTAAAATTTATCAGTTAGAAGGTGTAAATTCTCAACATTTGCATATGTAATAAATAGAGCAGATTCTCATACAGCAATTCCTTGGGACCAAGAAATAATTACTTTGTTATATTGAAAGGCTACAGAAACAATAAATACAAAGAAACTTTTAACTTTGGACCACAATTTTGTTTTTGATATCAGGTTTTGTTATATCAGTGTCTTTTTTTTATCAAAAGAGTCTATAATGTATGACACATTAGGTACATCAAGGATTTTTTGTTAGATACATGGAATTATTAAATATATATCCCACACTACAATGTATTGTCCTTAATATCTTTATGAATACTAGCTACCCCTCACAAAACCATCTCACTTGTAACATTACACTTCTTTCTCATACTATACATAAGACACAAGCCTGGCAACATAATTGTTGAAGTACCTTGCACATTTAATTCTTTCTTCACTCAAATAGATCCATGTCAGCATGCATGCATTCACTGAGAGTAATTTCATTGTATCCATCGTTCCCCACCCCCCAAAATTAACCAAAAATAACTTTTTGGACACACAAAAATTATAAGTTTTATCAGAACAATATAA
This sequence comes from Eucidaris tribuloides, assembly GCA_001188425.1. Taxonomy (NCBI): domain Eukaryota; kingdom Metazoa; phylum Echinodermata; class Echinoidea; order Cidaroida; family Cidaridae; genus Eucidaris; species Eucidaris tribuloides. The sequence goes on from JZLH01S0044672.1 coordinate 49,713, forward strand.
TCAATATTATCAAATTGTTATTTCAATGGAATGACTTAAATTGTTAGGAATAACATTACATGTTGCATCTTGAGTCAACAAATATCATTTAGAATGTATTTATACCTTGAATTCCTAAGAAAGTCTTGTCTTTATGCTAACAAATAACTATACTGAGGACATGTTATATGTACTCTGAAATTGTGCTGATGAAACTTATCATTTGGATAAATAATAATGAACTGTTGCAAGCTATTATCTTTCAAGTCAAAAAGACTAACTTTATCAGATGATGGTCTCCATAAAAGGAACATTATTATCATACACATCATAATTCACAATTCAAAGAAAAAGAAAAAGGTAACAATTCTCGCCAGAGGAGGAAAAGTAATGCTTTGGTTGAACTTGCGGTAACTGGCTCAAGGTAAAGGAGTATACTCTGGTCTTAAAAAAGTAGGTCCAGATGAAATGATTTAATTATTGTTGTTACTTTGGAATTTACATGGGTGAATCATAACACACATCAATCGATATACTATGGTCTTATATATCTGTTCATTAAAGTATGTATATTGTATACATGTAGTAATATGCAGCTGTTAATTCAGATATTGATAAATTAATTGGGGGAAAGGGGGTGGCAAAATACATCTGGATTCCGGGGCACCTCAGAATTTTAAATTTACATAAACGCATTGTTTTGTGATGCCATATGGGAGCTTCTTACACCCTTAAACATACATCCACTACTGTCCTAGCTCATTAAAATCACTTGCATCAAATAATGAATATTCTCATATATATACCCACAGATCATAATCCGTGCAGTATCCCATGGCCAAGTATGCAGCTAATTTTCCCCAGTGTCAATACAATAGTGTATATCACAGGCAAATTACATCATCTCAATGTGTATGTGTTGTTGTGTTTCTACCAGTTAATGTTTAAAATGCCTTGCACTAAGAGTTGCATGTATGCACAGTTAACTCTGAATAAGTCAAAGTCGCATAGGTCCAATAATTGCCTACGTCGAAAGCCCAAATCTGGCCCCTAGTTTTTGTTTTCTATTGTTTTTGACCTCTCACAAGTCAAATTTTGCCTATCTTTGGTCCCCACAGATTCAACTTATGCAGAGGTGACTGTATTTAACCCGTTGCCTCTGAGAGTTTGATCATCCCATAGAGTTAACACAGGGCACATCCGGTTCCCGTAGCCATTGGGTTAAACACGGACATATCAACTTACATAACAGAAATGTTGGCATTGAAAAACACAAACATTATCGTTAAAATCTTTCATCTTCAATGTGCTGTGATGGCAAACGAGTCATTGACAATGACCCTCGTAACATTTGTACAACTCAACACACCACACCATATCACCCCCCGTCATCCCGCCAGACTTGTTTAAAAATGCACGGCGAACATAATATGGGCTACGGAAGCCTTGTTGCCATATCAACCCAATCAAGAAGCCTCTCTCACCTTCCCAACACAAACATCCCGCTTTTTTTCTCGCAGTCATTGAACGTCACGGCCGCACGTCGACAAACCCCTACTCATCTCCCTTTTATTTGATGTTCATCATACGCTCTTAAGCCAGGGCTGATTCAAGCTAAGACCTGGTGGTATCCAACTCCGACATTTCTCTCTCTTACTTTCAGGGTCTCATGTTTTTATTCCTCTCTCCTCACTATCTCTCCTACCCCCGTGGCTATTCAGTCATTCGACACCAATTTCCCTCGGCCTTCTCTGTGGCGCCACTACGTCTGACTGTGTAGGTGTAGGCGCGCATATCGTAAGGCGCATTCACTGTCAGGAAGGGCTGAAAATTAACGAAGGCCGCCATATGCCGTATTGAGAGAAAAGTACTCACGGCGACTCTCATTGTATTCCAGATTTTGTCTGAATTGAATACATGACTGTACTTCAAAAATATGACACATACATGACATTGACTACATGGCATGCCGATATCTACATCAAAGAATGTTGGCTACCAACGACAAATAACCATTCATGTAATCAGGCTATTTTCCCCGACTCTGATGCATCTGGAGAGATATGCAATGAATGAGAAATGTGTCATCCATTATATATGATAGGTCTGATTGTTAAGATGTGAGAGCTGGGATGAGTAATTGAAATGGAAATGAACAGACACACAGACAGACAGACACACACACACACTTAGTGGATATCTACAGACTTCTGTGGATGTCTCTGATGTGTATGTCACAGAAGTGGTTGACAGGTGTCTACTTTTACTGGATTGTTTAGGTGAGTGTGTGTGTATGTATGTGTTTGCTTGTTTGTATGTACATGTATGTGCATACATGGTATATGTGTGTATGTATTTGTGTGTGTGTGTGTGTGTGTGTGTGTGTGTGTGTGTGTATTTCTGTGTGTGTATTTCATCAAGGCAATATGCAGCTGAATTATTACAGTGTTGTGTTAACTCTCACTTAAATTCATTATTTAATGTGTAGCTATTTATAACCATAAATACCTGCTGATAGCAAATAAATAAACAATGTTCATATTATTTACATACTTCTTGTAACATACTACACATTTACTAATTCAGGCCACAATCTTAATTTAAGCAGTGTCTGGGGTGACTTTGATAATTTGGCAAAGAAATCACCTGAAATAAAAAAAAATAATAATATTAATAATCTGTACATTACACACCTTAACAACTAAAATCTTCACCACATGATTGAAATTTATGCAAAGACGACAATATTTATCTTATTTATTCAGATTTCTGAGGCAGCATAATTTGAGTTACACTCAAGCAGCAGTGGTAAAGTGGTTGTAAAAACATCTACAGCTACTTACAAACTCCTTTAAAAGTAACCTCTTTTGGCAAACAAATTATATTGAATATACAGATAAACACACAGATATGATGCATATTAAGCTGGATATCAAGTTCCAGTGTAAAAAAGAGAACTTCCAAGAGCATCAAAAGTTTATCAAATGTGTGTATGTGTGGGTGTGGGGGAGGGAGGGGATTAGAGATATACCTTCGCAGGGGAGAGGGGGTGGAGCACCAGAGCAAAGGAGGTTGTGGGAGGCAGTTAACCTCTTCCGCAAAAGGGCATTTCCAAAAAAAAAAATCTCATTTCAGATTATATCGAAATGATTTTCTAACAAACACAACAAAGCTTTGGAAAAATAAGAAGGCAGATGTGCTTGTTAATTATGGTTCTGAAGCTCCAAAACTGTGGGGGTACAAATGATATGATTTCCCCCTCACTTTTGAAAGTGTGTTTGTGTGTATTGGGGGGGGGGGGGATATGTCCCCACTGTCCTCTGCCTGTCGTTGCCCATGGTCATTTTCACTAATGGCGTGCGAGGGTCACTGAGTCGTAGGTGCTAATTACAGGTCTGGAATGCACTGCCATTATTTTGAAGGTCAAGTGCTTTCTTTGAAAAAAACAACCCTGATTTCAGTAAATACACTATAAACAAACTATAATGGAAGCAATAATGCTGAAAATTGGTTTTCTAAATTTTTTGTTTAAATGAAGTGCATCAGCATGATCAACTACAAAATAAACCTGCATAGCTTCATTTTCTTACAAATATTCATCAAACAATGTACATGCAATATGACATTTTCATATTTTGTACAATAACAGATAGATGTCAGAATGGGTGAATGAAGTGAATGTGTCCCTAGCCAGTTACTTGTAATTCTATGTGTTGGTGCATAACAAATAATAAATATTTCATAAGTAAACAGTTCAATTCAATCAAAGGTTTTTGGTACAACGATATACATCAGAAAAACTCCATGTATCATTCAAAATGCTTTGGCTGTCGTCAGGAGAATAAACAGTTTTAGTTAATCTGGAGAGACAACATGGTAAGTTGGTTTGTACAAGAATTTTTTTTCCGCATATTGTAAGGCAATATCTACTATATTGTAAGGCAATATCTACTTTTAACCCATGACAAACTACAGGCAGGAATTTCTAACATATTATTCATTCACATAAACACATGCAGGATTGTCTGTTTCCAAAGTTTACTCCAGAGAATGAAGAAACAAATGTATGAAGTTGTTTTCACGCTTTCAGAATGTTCATGTTGTAAATGTAAGATCACTTAAAAAGGGGTCCTCTTTTGGAAGCAAGATTTGTACACTTTTTGTAAAAAGGAATATTGAGATGTGGGGTTCAGCCTAATGCAAGTTACGAGAAGTTTTTTTGTTTACTGTGGCAGCTAAGGAGTTTACCTTGTGGTGATTTAGGTGACGTGACATTAACGTGGAATTACTCCAACTCATGTGACTGCACTGCCAACTTATCTCTAAAATCACCAAAATGTCATATCTTCATATATATTTAATATTTATTTGAAAAAGTACTTTAAAAGCATTGTTTCCCAGTTCAAATACAGAACAGTGTTTCTTTTGGCAGTGTAGTTTTCAAGTCTGAATTCGTTTAAACTTTTTAGTGGACATGGACTTGGACTTGCATCAAGTCACAAAGTCTGAAGGTTTTATCAAATCACGGTCCTGGACTTTAGTTGGAACTGATGGATTCTACAACAATACTCTCTTTTGTCAGAAACAAGGACTTTTTTAGCACAAATTTCCATGAATATAGAAACTTACGACTTAAAATTTATATATGTACATGACAAGCTATGTGGACATTCCAATGGATGCACATATCCCCTCTGACAAAATAAGGAATGGATACACTGACATATTCCAGTTCAGATGGATGGTTTGTGTCGCACATACTTTCAATTTTTGAAATGTAAACAATGGACGTCCTACAGGCTGAGTGTAAGCGATATATCACAGTGTTATTGTTTGGACAGTAGAAGAAGATACAGATAAACTGTCTCAACTTAGGTTACCATCACTGCCATAATTTCATGATGAAATCTACACACTGTGCTGATTTTTGTCTCCTATATATGCTTCAGCTTTGCAAAAATTCAATTATGGGGAGTGGAGGATGTCTTTGTCAAAATATGTTTGGGGAGCATCCATCATGCAATTACATACTGGCACATAACAATACAATGGGTCTCATATTGACTTTAAGTTGACCCCCCCCCTTCCAGTGAAATCAACCACCTCTACATTACTGACACTCAACTAGAGTGTAAAATTATGACATAAAGGGGTGGGATGGGGGTCCACATCTCTCTGTAAATCTATGCTGTTCACCTCTACAACTAATTTAATGTCATTGTCAAAATATGATAGAGGAGCATCCATCTTACAGGCACATACATAATAATGAAATAGGTCTTGACTTAAGTTTAACTTGTTCAACTCCCCTTCTTTGCCAGTGAAATCAACCATTTCTACATTACTGATACTCAGCTAGAGTGTACCATCATGATATAAATGGGGTGGGGTTTGACAGGAGGGTTAATACCTTTCTGGTAAATCTGTGCTGTTCACCTCAAAATCTAATAACCGCATACCCTCCCACCATGCATATATCGGGCAGCATGAGCAATAACACAGACCACCAAAGAATTAAAACCATTCCATTCTCCAGACATGACTATTGACATTATCCCTTCCCATCTCAGGTCTACATTGCCAAAGGAAGAATGTGGAGGAGGGCACATTTTGATAATGGACGTTCCATTTTCGAGGATGAATTGTACTGGTCCATTACAACGAATTTCATCACTTACGGAATCTGGGTTGAGGGTACCTCTAGGGCTATCGAGTTCTGATTGTTTTCGTTTGGAGTTTTACGCCGCTACGACATGCCTAACGCCCCACAGGTAGATACGTATGATGTCATCCAAAAAAGATTTTTTTTTTGCACTCCCCAAATTTCCAGGAGTTAATGGGTACAACTGATATGTCCGACTGTAGTACTGATGATGAGAGAGATATTCAGATGGACAAATCAAGACCTGTTCTGTCTGAAGCATGATTGTCTTTCAGACAATTGTAGCTTAATTTCTAGGTTATTGGAATAAGAGAACATTTTACAAACATGCATCTGAAACATTATCTGGAGATGAAGTGAACACATAGATGTCTTGTTGATGACAAGTAATTTTTGTCAGAAACTGGGACCACTTTACAATTTCAAATCATCTTATCAAATATGAGTAAATGTAGCTAGAACAGAAGTCCTTACATTAAAATAAGTCTTCAAGTTTGTTAGAAAATGTGACCTTTCAGTACAAATAATTATATAAAAAGAAATGTAAGTAAACTTTAAATAATGTTACATGGGTACAGATTATAGAAGTTATAAACCAACTTTACAAAGAGAAATAGACATGCAGGACATGATTAATGAGTATATCTAATTCTTTATACAAAATAAAACTGGTTGAATGATGAGTCTCAGTCAACTGCTATACATTACAAATAAAACAGGTAACTATACCTGGAATACACAACATTTCAAAAGTGTCCTCCAAAAGCACACTTTTGCAAAAGGCTTGGCTACTTGCCAAGACACATATATCTACAGAAATTATTTCTCCCGACAGACATGGACAATTGCTTCTTGATGAGAACAGAGTTTTTCCACACCCAAGATATCTCACTGAAAACATCTTTATAAAAAAAGTACTTGATGAGCAAAGTGAGAACAGATTTAACAGGTATAAATGAAATCAGAAATCTGGTTCTCCATGATTGGAATTGGTTCGACTTATTACCCAATTGAGCCAATCAAACTATAGTGCAGGCTCCAAATATCATTGTGCTGATGTATTTGAAGTCGAAATGGTTTGTACATGAAATGAGAAAGTATTTGGTTTCTGCATGATTGGTCAACACATTCATTTTGGATTCCAACGATATCACCGAGTGCCTGGAAAAGGACCTTAGCAGCATAGACTTAGTATGACATTAAGGGCCTTTGTCCATTGGCATAATGATATAGGACAGCCAAATGAAAGTGCTCCTACATCTATAACTTTTGTTTCAACTGCTTATCGGTCATAATCCTTGCTTTTGCACTTAATGTAGGTGTGACAGGTATAACACAATGACTGTTAGTGGTTTACTAGATAAGATCATCCCATTCTTTAAACTTCTATGACAGAAACAACTTAAACTTTGTTTTGAAGTGTTTCATTTACAACTGAAGTCAAGGATGTATTACACCATCATGGCTTAATGGAAGGTCTATTAATACATAACCTTTTTTTAGTCTAACCTGGGTTATTACTCTACACATTTTATTTCTATTCAAATGGTAATGTCTTTCTGAATTTTGTTGCAAACCTTATGTGCCATATTATTAGTTTCACAACATATACCAATCCTGCCCCTTCTTATCTGCAGAACAGGCACACAAACATTTTGATGGATCCAAACAGAATTTATTATTGTATAGATCAAAAGGCTATACTTAACAGCATAATGAAAACATACGAACTTATCAAATTATCATCCACTGTCAGGATTATAATGGTCTACTATAACTGTTAAACAACTAGACAGATTTCAACCTTATATCTTGTTGACCTTGGGAGTGCCATCTGCATCACAGTTGGCCACAACAGACATCAGTTTCAGCCAGTTTTATGCAGGACAGCTTACAAGAAAGCAAGTACGCAAGCCTCGACTTCCTGTACTTTGACACCACATACATGTACCTGTGAGTTGAAAAGAATTGAAATCCTTAAAATAGGCATCACAATGTCCCTGAATGCCACAAGATTGGCCATACCAATACAGAATCCTCAATTTCATGCAAAGCTGGCCCAGAACTTGATCAGCACAGCCAATCAACAGCCGAAGCAAGTATGATGCCTACAGAAGGTTGCATGATGACTTTGCTGCTCTCACGAATGGCCTGATGTTTATATAATTGGAGATGAACTTAAAAATTTCCTTAATCATGTGTCCATGTTTGCTCAACTTCGGGACAGTGTGATGCATGCATTAGTAGGCTGGCAGTTATAACATTTACCTGTTTCTTTGGACAACATCTTGTTGATGGTAAATGACCTGGGAACTTTGACATTGTCTTGAACATTTGGAATATCACTGAGCACCCTTTAGGCAGAGCAACTGCACAATGCCATGGTCAGTGACAAGAGAAGATTATTTCACCTTGCATGTATCACGTTTCTGATGCAACAAGATGATGTCAGTAAAGACTGAACACTGAAATTTTCATGACACACGAGATGTGGGTACAGCATTCACTGCTCTTTGTGGTATCCTTTATCTATTTATGAGATTATTCAGTAGGATAATTTAGTAAAGAAGGTGCAGGTATGATAAGCTTTCAGAAAGGCATACTTCCTGACAGTTGGATTTATCGTACACATCAACATCTACTGAAGATGGCTCACAAGATCATCTCATCACTTACTGTTGCATTGTGTGGAGTATAGCTGCCTTTACACAAACCTTTAAAGTTTACCCCTCAAAATCAGATAAGTATCCAAAGTTGTGGCCTCAAACTTCATGTCTCTCCAACATCCATGTGGTACAACATAATAAGAAACTGGAAAACATCACACTTTGGGGCTGGGCACACTGTTTTACACATACTCTGCAAAATCCTTCTGCTTTAAGACATGGCACTTGTAATTGCTGTGTTCCACATATAGTATGGATTTCATCTTCTGTCAAATGCCATTTTCCCTCTATTAATCCTCTCGGTCCCATCCATAATATATTGTGTAGGTTCTGGTGTGGGGTTGACACAGATTGGCCCTGAGAGGGCTAATGGCTCGAGCTCAAGATACGATGTAAATCTTGCTCGGTGATAGGGTCTTCTCCCAACTTGGATACGACTAGGAACTCATGATGATTGACAGGGCTGGGTTTGCATTACGCGGCTGGGATGCTTGTCTCGTACATTTCAGAATACAATCGAACTTCCACGGCTTGCGGCGTGCCGACTCGCAGTGCACTTTGAAAGACAAGAGTACTGTGCAGCTCACAGGCGTGATATTCCGCAAAACTGTGCACTGTGCATCCACTGCTCACGATGGACATAGCGTGGTTACTTTACAGCACATGACGATACAGCAGTGACTTGTTTCCATCATGTGACTTGAATATGTACTGCTACAATGTTAACGAGGATGATTCTACATTGGCGTAATACTTCGTAACTACAAATACATATTCGTGTCTGATTGTACAAGTGAATTTCTATCCAAATTTACGTAATCATGATTCAAGAAGAGTTGGCACTGTAAATACACACTGTCATCAAATCAATTATTTCTCCTGTGTGTTCTCTAATGTCTAAAGTGCGAGAATTCAAATACGTTAAATAAATGTGCACCTTTACATAACTTGAGTAATCACACTCAGTGTGCAAGTGAATGGTATCATATATATATATATGTATTTATAATATTAATATATATTCATATAAATTTCTGTAATATGTTATTTCACAATAAGCACTATCAAGTCCATCTTGCTTGGTGAATTTCATTTACATAATGTGTTTACATAGACATATACACATATATATATTGAAGTACGCAGTCCAATATGGACTCATATGTGTCATTGTATTGTACAGTTGGCTTGCGTCTGGCAGCATACGCAACGATCGCTCATCGGTCGCGGCGGTATCAGATCTAGTTCTTCGTCATCGGGGACCTCGTCCAATCGGAAGCCATCTTTCAGGAGTTGTTGTCGTAGATCTTGCGTCGTCTGTGGGGAAGTGACATATTAAAAACAAAAACAATGGTTGACTAGGTATCCATAAGAGGACTCTAAAAATGGGGTTACAAGAATACTACACTTGACTGTTTTTCTGCTTGTAAAGTTAGGTGATCCTAGGAACCCTAAGAGCAATCTGTTATAATAAGAACACACTGGGAGGGGTCGGGGGGGGGGGGTTGGGGGGTACTGTCATTACAAGGTGTACACCATGTATACGCATTTATAGACTTTCAAAAAGGTAATTATCTGTCAATCTCAGAACACCCTAAACAAGTATTCAATTCTAAAAAGATACCCTTTAAAAGTAAACCGATTTCAGAATACCCTAAACAAATATTCAATTCTGATAAGATACCCTTTTAAAGTAAACCCTCTGCTTTTTCCTGATTTTAGCGATTTCGATACCCTTTTCACTGTATGCACATACATCGCCCAACCACGAAAAACAACCCATTTAAGCGTTTTTTCACACGCACATTGTACACACCTTGTAATAGATGCTTCCGCCATCCCCCCCCCCCGCTCGGTAAGAACATCACAGCTTCAAAAGTTGGGGGGGGGGGATGAGAAACAACTGGATCATTTGAAAGACAGTGAAGCCACCAAGTGGTAGAGGGTATGAGATGATGATTTTGTCCTCCTGCAAATGGTATGGACTTTTCTAAAGTTGTCTCAAAAATTGAATTTTTTAGTAAATATTAACCCATTGGCACACAGAACTGGGGACCCAATACCATATATTATCTCTATGCGGAAAATTAAACTAATCTTGGAGCAAGGGGTTAACATGGAAATTTTAGTTATTTTATATATGGCTTAATCTGGTTTGTGACTCACACTGTATATTCACCAAGTGCTACGTCTGGCACTGATGAAGGATAAATATCCGCCCTCAGACTCAATTTAATGACAAAAAAATATCATAGGCATGGGGGGGGGGGAGATCAAAGGGGTCCATGCTCGCTCTTGCTGATTAGCAAATAAATACATGGATGTTTGGTCAATTGGAAAACAAGAGTTACATTCTACCCCAACCCCTTGTTTTAGACATGACCCCCAAAATTCTTATATTCAAATATTTTTGTGTCATTTGAACAAACCACCCCCACCTCTATTGTACAATCTTGGCTACCCCACTGTATAAGAGAGCCAGCTACAAACAGGGGAAAAAAATGCATTACCTTCACTCCCATATTGGATATATATCTATATCTTCAGGCGACAAGATTATTGCCACCTGATTATCCTTTGACGAACGTGTTCTTATCTCGTTAAAGACGACTTCAATGACGCATATGCAATTAGGTCGTTTGGGTGGTACGGTATGTGCCTTCTGTTGTGTGCCATGAATTAGAACTTGCCACGCTGTTTGTTCAGCTTTTATTGGGAAAATGTTGCTCTTTTTATGAGCTGTTTTTCAAGCTTGCTGACTCCAATGACATTTATTGCAGAAACAATTCATGAGATCATTACTTACTGCTTGGATGCAAAAACTAGGCAGTTGAAATTATCAATTTAGGAGCCCCCCCCCCCCCAAACAAAAAAAAAAATGAAAAAGGGCAACCCTTGCCACACAGCAGTTTATTGAATAAATGAAAACTTTTTTATATTTTATGGGAACATATAAAAAAATGATATAAATATTGATAAGATAAGATGCAGAAATGTGCAGCTGTGATAATGACAAACCTTATCAATAAAGACTTAAACATACATGAATGTATATACATTCACAATTTTGCTGTGAATTTTGTGGCCATACATTTCACTTCCTAACAAAGAATAATGAAAATACAATGAAATTGTGGAAATAAACTAATGCTCTTTCTATGACGATTTTGTCCATCTGCACAAATCAATAAATACAATCAGACAATGATTAGGTAGTTACTACACCCCAGTAATCCTCTAATGGTCAATCCAATACTGTCCTTGCTGGTTCGGCAAGTCATTTACACCTTCTGTGCACAAAAGAATTTTACAAAATTCTGTGTCTATTTTACAAAATCTACAAATGCTGAATTGAACATAAAGTTCACTTTTCACAAAAAATTGGCAAATAGAGTCGAGGAAATTGACACAAGCCTCTGTACAAAATGTATGGCATATACAGTATGTCTGATGATTAACAAACTTTTGTAGTACCAAAAAAATATATAAACATAAAAAACATAATACCGCCCCCGGTGTCCAGGGAACTAAAATCATGCATTAATGCCGATATCTACGTACCTGAGATGGAGTTGATGATAACGCTACAATGTCAAATTCATCCTCGCTGCAGGCGGAGAAAAAGAGAGAAAAGAGAGAGAGAGAGAAATACACCATGGATTACTTCTGGTTGCAATGTCACTCTCA
>JZLH01S0044690.1:0-11222 GCA_001188425.1 Eucidaris tribuloides
TAAATATTCAATATTTCTTCTTTTATCTGACACTCATGCGTAAAAGATGAATACGTATGACGGAGAACAAGTAAACTTAAAACATGCCTGTTTTAGCGTGATTTTCAGAATGAATGCATTTTTTTAGCTTTTGGAGGTCGGTTAACAAAAGGTTCACGCACAGCTGACTTCACACAATATCTTGCTTCGGGCACAACAATAGGCTTGAATCTTGTTAGCGAGATAATTTCTTGGTTGCTGGCTGCCAAATCCAGAAAGCAGAGTTAATAAATGCATTTTGGAACATTTCTGAAAACAAGCATCATTTCAAATTGTCTTTTCTCACTCATGCATCGCTCATTTTTCATAAATGAGGTATCATACGAAAGAAGATTAGATAGGCTTTCTAATGATGTCCTTCAATATCGAAGATATTCTGAATACATTCAAGCGTGACAGTTTGAATTTCAAATTTGCTCGTGCAAATGATTTTATACCTGTGTCCCTTTTAATTGTGTTTGCTCAGTCATGCGTGAATGGAAATCCCTGTGACTGGTATTAAATTAAAGAAGAGAAAATATGCTTTCCAACTATGTACGATTTGAGAGTCATATTTGTTATTAACATATAAAAATATCTTCATCAATCTCGGTTTCCTTTTTTCTGGGACACACTGTATATTAGGTGATACCGTGATTACAAGTTAAATTTCTTTCCACTAACCATTTCATATTTGTCGTTGGATTATGATCAAGTAGTGTTGACATTATGTATTAAACGGGACTGTTATTCACAAACTTGCATGACTAAAAATGATAAGGTATGCTACGAAAAAACAGCCGACACGTACGTTACATTATTAAACACTTAAAACGAACAGGCATGATGATAGAACTAGTAAATGTTAAGATTTGAGATGTAATCAATCCACTTTATCTCGGCTTTTTAATTCCATCTTATATAAATGGAACATGTCGCCCATCAATCATTAGTTTTTACTATTTTTCCTTAGATCCACTGAAACGTGTGAAGATAGGTAAAAAAAGAACAAGACAATTTCACCGCGTAAATAACGTGATGTGCATATCACAAGCTCACACTTTGGAATTACTTTTGTACAACCACCTCAACATTTGATTGATCAATACAGAGAGTGTAAATGCTTTTGGTTGATAAAAAGAAACAGTCACACTTAATTTCAACAGAAATATCGCCCGTGATATATGATTCCACAATGAGGATATAAATATAATTCCATGTACATTATCATATATATCTTGATTACATTATAGAAAGACAAACAGACATACTGATATATAGGTGGATAGACAGATAGATATATTAAAGGTATTGGCTAACATTTACCACAAGTTAAAAAAAAAACTCTGAGCTACATGATTCCCCATGCTATACCATTGTCTTTGATTAGGTCTAAAAATGACGTCCTGAAAAAATGTATTTCAAAATGATTATTTAGTGCTTTAAAAAAGTGAAAATCGTAAGTTGATCGGATTCACCTGCCCATTTTCTCCCATAGACTTACTGTGAGTACACCTACGCTATTTAAACTCGCCCCGAGTTTTAATTGTTTATTCATGCATAACTTGCCATTGGCAGTGTAACTTTACAAACTTCTTTATTCTAGGGTGTTTATTTGTCCATATGAACACTACTATGTAGTTCAGATATCAAAATTTGACAATTTTTGAAGCTCCACAATGTTAGCCATCACTTTAATAGCGAAAGAGATAGATAGATATATAAGATAGATAGATAGATAGATAGATAGATAGATAGATTGATTGATTGATTGATAGATATACAGATAGACAGATAGATGAGATAGATAGATAGATAGATAGATAGATAGATAGATAGATAGATAGATAGATAGATAGAAGCAGATAGATAGATAAATAGATAGATGGATTGATATATAGACAGAGAGGGAGAGAGAGATATACAGAGATAGATAGATAGATAGATAGATAGATAGATAGATAGATAGATAGATAAACAGATAGATAGATATTAGATAGATAGATAGATAGATAGATAGATAGATAGATAGATAGATAGATAGATATTAGATAGATAGATACAGAGACATTTTTAAACATTTTGATAATATGGAATAATTCAGAGTAGATTACAGATCGAAAGTCACACGGAAACGATTCTGTTTTTAATCGAGTTGTCGCTGATTGACGACTCGCAGCACTGTTCCGGCCAACAGCGACGCCCCTCGTTGCACCCCCTCACTCGGCGACCTGGCGACATGGTGGTGAGCTGGGTCATGTTCGTGCTTCGCCTTTCCAACTGGGTGCCGAGCTTCCACTCGCGGTCGTAGTGGATCCCCGGAAGAAACCGGAACACCGACTTGAATCCATTCCTGAATTTGGCGTTCATCCAGCAATAGATGAAGGGGTTGTAGACGCAGTTGCTCATGGCCACGAGGAGCACGGTGAGGTAGACAAGTTTGATGTAGCGGAAGTAGAGAACGTCCTCCCAGATTTCTTGCACGATGTTGAAGGAGTGGATCGGCAGATAGCAGAGCGCGAAGAGTAACACAACCATGGCGAACATTTTAACGAGCTACAACGAGTGAACGTGAAATTAAAAACAGAACGAAAATGACAGATAAAAAAGTAGTAAATTCGTTATTACGGTTGTGAGGAATCATAAATAATAAGTAAACATAAATCTTAGATTACAATCATGTTTTCTGCGTTGTAGTTTTTTTAATGCTTTGGTTACAAGTTCACATGTGTTTGCCAGAAACGGGCTTGTTTTCTTTTGTATTCATAACCTTCCCCATAAATATCATTTCTTTAATGAAAAATATGTTGCTAACACAGGTCGTTGTTGCACTGATTTTGATGGATTATTCCAAGAAAAGATGGCATTTGTAGATGATTCAATGATGGATAAATTTGGAATTAAGACGTATGAAAGAAAATTTTATCTCGGTGAACCGGTCAGTTGCCATATATATAGACGAGCCGGTGAGCGGTCAGCACACAAAACGTTAATAAGCTGACATAATTTTAAAGAAAGTCTCAGAGGATAATTAACTGTTGTAAAACAGAGATAAACGTAGACATTTCACCATCTATACATTTTTCTAGTCGTTGGCTAACAATAAAAGCAATGTAACACTTATGGAATAGTGTCTTGTTTCATCACGGAAACTGAATTCACATGGGGTAGGTGCAAAAGCACATTAGGTATATCAATCAATATCAATAACAATTTTAAGATGCATCTGAATTACACTTCATAATTATATATCTGTTTATTACATAAATATTACAATCTCTTTGTTTACATCATCATGTACATAATTTTATTTCATTATCTTATCACACACTCTACAAAGAAATAAATTGTATAGTCCCCCCTTAAATGTTATAAACTTTAAACCTTTAATTTTAACTAAACTTGTTAAAGATGTTATGCAGTCATGTAGTTGGACAACATGTAATATCTGCCATGCCTAAGTGTAAAATTAATTAAGCGGCACATACCGCCTAATGATAAGTAAGGGTTACGGATGGGCTAAAGGGTTACGCTGTCGGGTTAAGTTGTAGTTGAAATTTTAACATAATTTTCGTCATTGCATACGAACTCTCTAACCGTTCTTACGAAGTGCAAAAAAAAGGGGAAACTGGCTTGCCTTTGTTTTTGATTCATTCATCTTCTTGTCCCTGTTCACCTGAGTTTCACCCGGAGTTCGTCGACTCCAAATGACGTAACCAATTCTTCCATAAGTCACCGCCAACACACACAGAGGCAAGAAGTACTGAATACCCATCAATATGTACGTGTATATCCGAGTATGTTCCCATTGGGTTTCCGAGCAAAATGAAGCAGCGCCCTCCACGCCCACCGTCGAATAGATCAGCGACGGCAGCGCGACTACGCACGCGATCACCCAAATGGCGCCAATGATCGCCAGTGTCTGCGATGATCCCATTCGGGGAGTAAGTGGATGACAAATGGCTATATAACGATCCAAGCTAATCGACACCAGCGTAAATATGCTGACAGAGACGGATACGCTCTGAACGTACGACACGACTTTGCACATAAATTCCCCGAAAGGCCACGACAGGTACATAGCGGCATAGAAGGAAAAGTTAACACACATAACGGCCATTAGGATATCGCTGACAGCTAGATTTACGATTGAGTAGTTTGTCACCGTGCGCATGCGCGCGTGTCCAAGTACGATATAGCACACGATACTATTTCCCCCGACTCCGAGTATGGTGACGATTGCGAACAACGTTGCATACATCACTTGTACCCACAATGGTTCCTCGTATAAATCACGTAAATCCTCGGATTGATTGGTAAAAATTGCAATGGTAGAGTTTTCCACCGATAAAGGGGAGATGCTGGCAAGATTCCCCTCCATCGCTTAGGTCAATTATGTTTCAAACGTGAATCTCAATCAAGGACTTATTGATATTGGGTCCGATCTGTTATCGTTGAACTCAGTGAGGTCCGATGTCCGTTGGTCTGGTTTTATATGACGTCAGTTGGTCACTGCTCCTGCACAACAGAGAATAACAATAAAAAAAAAAATTAAAATTAAAATAAGTTGCATACCATTTCGACCCAATATGGATAGAATTGTTGAAAAATAATCTTTATATGAACAATCGAAATAAACTGAAATCTGAAATACAATTTTATTCTTATTTATTGCATTATGCGTGCCTTTTATGCAAAAAGAGGGAAGTTTTAAGTAAAAGGTCACACAATATTTCTTCAACTAAATTCATTACCGAAGCTGTGATAATTCAGACTATGAGCTTCTACATAATGAGTTTGTTTTAGCAAGAAAATGATATGTTAGAAACAAGTCCTAGGTTGTTTACAGTGTTTCTGCGTTAAAATGAAGATGTCATCCGGTGTTTCTAATAACTAAAGCTGATGTGATTTACAGCAGCACAATATTATCAAGGACTTACAGCGCATTTTAAGTCATACACAAACGCTCACATGCTAAACAGCCAACTGAAACATTTCCATCCTACCGGGTACCCATTTATACACCTGGGTAGAGAGCAGCATGTGGATGAAAATGCCTTACTTTAGAACGGGGAGACGGGCGTACCACTTCTCAGTCACGGCGCCTACAATGGATTCTATAAAACCCGATTAAAAGCAATCTTGTAATTTTTGGACCCGCAGACGGTATTGACTTTAACACCAAAGGTTTTACTTTTAACACCAAATATTATGGGACAACACCTATGGTCATGGTGTTATAATTAACACCCTAGCTTTTAAAGTGTACGAAAATTTTGCAGAAAAATATGCTTCCCACTTATTTTCCTAACAATAAAAATGTTTATCTGTTCGATTCTAGACTCGGCAGAGATTTATTTAAACAACTCTACTCAACACTAATTTTGCTTTATATATAGTAAATACCATAAATTCTTTTCAATGTGTAACTCAATTTATATCGCTTTCATTGCCTACATTATATATTTTGTGTCTTTTTAAGTTACCATTTTTTTTTTCAAGTAGGCCTATTGTGCTTGGTCCACTGACAGGTGTCAGTCTTATGGATTGCGTTGATCAGTTGATTTTGCAATTAACCGAATTGAAATTAAAATCTTATTGACATTGAAATTGACAGCTGAATTGAAATTGAAATTGAAATTACATTGTCTATTGCTGTCAATCATTAATTGCTCACTTCTGCAAAATCAGGAGTGCTGTCTTCCCTGATGACACTTTCAACGAACACGAGTACGTGAAAATTCCTCTGTCGCTTCTCAAATCTCCTTCAAGCACCACAGATATGACCTGGCGTTCAACGAACCACAAATCAAACGGCGTAAGTCCTAAATAGCCGTAAGGCTTGAATCATTCACCGCGCTTTTGATAGCATCAGATGCATAACATTACGCTTCGGGCTCATCTCGGTTTACATATATAGCATCACCAAACATGATTGTATGCTTATGAGCATGTGCGCCCGTTTCATGAGAGAACTTCAATCAAGCCGCCCGAGTGGTGAAAAAAAATCAATACCTTTGATTAAGTGAAATGCAGTTAGGATAGTCATTCATTTACGTTCCCTTTTCCCATTAAGAAAGCAGCCACGACCAAGTACCTACGAAGATCATTAACGGCTATTTTACCGCTGGCTAGATACAAAATATATACGTGCTTGATTGCTTCAGATTGAATGTTGATACCTGGGTTTGTTTTTTTTCTTTACATCTCGGGAGGTATATAAAAAGACAAAAGATTATAAAGAGTCAACAACACTTATTTCGATCGCAATGGCTGTGATCTCCTTTACGATTAGGCCTATACCACGGGAAGCATTTAATATTCATTTTCCTTCAACCGCAATTTTGAAACCAAGGTATAGTTTTGGAAAATGGTAAAAAAAAAACATTCTTTGCAGTTATATATTCTTTTAGATTAACCTATCTGTTCTATCAATGCCTTGAAAATTGCTTCTTCTGAAACCCTTCCATTTTTTTTTTGAAATTACTCAAATTTTATAATCTGGGGGGGGGACCCGAGATTTCCCATAGGTAATGTACATACTACCCCAACATGTCATTTACCTTCAAAATAGGAAAGATAATCCATCTGATTTATCACATACACAGGGTACAGAACAATTCAGCCAGACAATTATCTCTCTCTGAATCATTATAGAATAAAAGTATTAAACATTGTGTTGTTATTTTACACTCAAAAACCGTTTTTGATCACGTTTGATCAAAGAAGATACGTACAAATACAATGTCCATAATTTGGGATTCATAAAAGCAGCAATGGAAATGCACACCTGAGAGTTGTCTTCAAGTCATGTGACTTCAGGTGTTATGACTTTAAGTCATGTTCGTAAACTTGGAATTTTTAGAGTTTGCAGTGTGTACTACGGGTAGCAATAAATTGCTATCATGATTGTATGAGATATACAATGCCTTCTAATTTACTATTCTAGCATGCTGTTTGTTCAATGATTGTTCAACTGGTTTGCCTTTAAAGACAGAGTAAGGGATTTGCACATCAGAAAACGGTAAAATGAATGAAATCAGCTCAAATCGTTCACAATGTGAAAATAAACACCTGTCATAGAACCTTTGGGTAGAATACGTAGTTTTGGTGACAATCTGGACAATTAAACTTTAAAATTTACAGTGACATCGACGTGCACGGGCCGTTCCAAAATTGTCCGATCAGCCGTTAGCCGAAGGTCACGCGGAGTTTAGCCGTTTAACCAATCAGTGTGCTCTGCTGGTCTTGCGAAGGTACACATAACCACGATTCGCAATTTGAGCAAAATTTAAACTCACGAAAAGAACAATATTCTAGTAAATGTCGTTATTAATTTTTCTTATAAAACAACAAATTCATGACGTATGGATCTCAAACTTTGAACACACCATTTGTAAGTACTAAACTACCGTTTGGTATTGATAATGCAGGGAAGTAATGGACTTGGAAGAGTCCCTGACACAATCTTTAATGACAAAATATTGAGTTAAATGCTCTAATTACAGATCGTCCCAGAGCGGTTAAGGATGGGTATAGGGTCGGATATTAGAACAGTCACTGCGTGCACAATCTGCAATGGTGTCTGCAAGACAATGTAATACCAGATGGTTTACCACTTCTTGGCTGCTGGCATGTGGCATTAAAAAGAATGCAAGGTCACAAACCTGTTGCACTTAAAAGCTCCCATGCAGCGCCACTAATAAAAAGTGACTTCCATACACTGTCTAAAACTAAACTAGTATACCAGTGGAATTTTGTCACTATAGAGACAAAAAAAAAATCAAAAATCGAAGTAAAACGTTTACTGTAATCATACTAAAACTGTGTTTCTAGCTCCTACACTTTGATTACAGGTTCTTAAATAGCATATTCCTCTATAAACCAGTGTATTTGCACAATGATAAATTTTAGGCGTGCAAAGAGACGCCTAGCATTTAAAAAAATGTTGTACGAGATATCTCGTCGTAAGGTCTACAGAGAGTAACATAATTTAATCTGTCTTAAGCCAATTGTTTTCCTTCTTGCACGGTAAAAAAGACTGCTAACGCTGTTTACTATATGAACTGATCAGGAATTGTTTAAAAGTTTAAACAAGTGTTTAGAAATTGAAACATCAATTTTCAATTTTTTGAACAATCAATATTAAAAATTGAACATTGCTGTATAAAATTTTAAACAGTCGTTTTTACTGTGTGTGACAGTGTACTAAAAAATACTGATGTGGTAATAGGTCGTAAATCTTGATTATGCCAGTTAAAGGCATTGGGTAAGCTACGTGATACTCCTTAAAGGTATTGGCTAACATTTACCACAGTTAAAAAATCTGACCGCATGATTCCCCATGCTATCAGTGTCTTTGATGAGGTCTAAAAATGAAGCCCTGAAAAAATTGTATTTCAAAATGATTATTTAGTGCTTTAAAAAAAGTGAAAATCGTAAGTTGACCAGATTCACTTGCCCATTTCCTCCCATAGACTTACTGTGTGTACACCTAGGTTAATAAAACTCGCCCCGAGTTTTATTGTTTATTCATGTAGGCCTATATCTTGCCATTGGCAGTGTAACTTTCCAAACTTTTGTATTCTAGGGTGTTTATTTGTCCATTTGAACACTACTATGTAGCTCAGATATCAAAGTTTGACAATTTTTTAAATTGAAGCTCCACAATGTTAGCCTATCACTTTAAACAAACAAATAAACACCGTAGGTCTATAATACAAAACCTTGGGAAGATGTGCTGCCGCCAGGGCCGTACCTACCGGGGGGGGGTGGGGGTGTGACATCCCCCCCCCCCCCACTGCTCTGGATATTGTCGGTAAATCTGCGCTGACGTCGGGAAAAAATGAAAAAAAAGGGCGTGAGAACAAAAAGAATAAAGGAGAAAGAAACAAGAGAAAAGAAAGGGAACAGAGGAAGAAAGGGAAAAGGAAGAGGAAGAAGAAAGGGAGAAGGAAAAGGAGAGGAGAGAAAAGAAAAGAGGAAAAAGAGGAGGAAAGAAAGAAAAAAGAGAGGAAAGGGAAAACAAGAAAATGAAAAGAAGAAAAGGAAGAAAGGAGAGAAGAAGAAGAAAAATCACTAGCGTAGCCAAAGGGGGATGGGCAGGGAGACAATTGCCCTCCAATAATGCATATTCCGAGTTTTGTCGGTACATATAGACATTTTGTACCGACAAAATGTCTCAAGTACCGACGAAAATAAGCCAAGAAATGGCACTTTCTTGAAGGCTAAAAGGCAATTTTTTTTAAACTCCCTCGCATAAAGACCAAGATTTTGTTGATGGTGCTTTGCCGGTAATTTGTAAGTCATATTATCATAACGTCACGTCGTCAGTAATAGAAAAGAGAACCACATCATCTTGTACCGACAAAATGTCTCAAGTACCGACAAAAATAAGCCAAGGGATGGCACTTTTTGAAGTTTAAAAACGCAAAATTTTTCAAACTCGCTCGGTCTGCTCGCTCGCATAACGGCCAAGATTTTGTGACGGTGCTTTGCCAATGAATTGTCAATCATTTTATAATAACGTCATGTCGTCGGTAAAAGAGAACCACGTCATCTTTTACCGACAAAATGTCTCCAGTACCGACAAAAACAAGCCAAGAAATGGTACTTTTTGAAGTGTAAAAACGCAAAATTTTTCAAACTCGCTCGCTCTGCTCGCTCGCATAACGACCAAGATTTTGTTGACGGTGATTTGTCGGTAATATAAGAAAATGGAAACGTTGGTTTATAACTTTAATGTAAATCAAACAAAATAAGAAACAAAAGAACAGAAGGTTGAAATTAAAATAAACAAAAAAATTGAAATGAAAAGGAAAGGAAAGAACATGAAGGGAAGGGAAAGGCAGGGAAGAGAACGGAAGGGAAATGTTGTTTGACAAATCAATATTGTGCGCATATTTGTCCATATGACAAACCCTATGCATAACACCGCGATTAAGATTTTTTCTTACATGTGATTATTTTCTCTTGCCTTGGGCAGGGTGGGTAATTCAAACCTTATTGGAGGTGTAACATTTCTTCCCGACATCACTTTATATCCTCCCTTAACGCGTACGTGCCGGAACAATAATTTCCCTCATTCTTGCCGCGGTTATTGCTGATTTATGTATTTTTACAGAGTAAAGCAATCGCTAAAACTTCAGAACATCGCCCTCCTGTGCGTCTGCTTTTCACTGACCCCAAATCTGCTCCATAACAACGTCAATAGTAGCAGCTCCATCAACTCACTGACCCCCGAAAAGTGCAGTTGATATTCTAAACCACCAACATACACGTCTAATTTCCTGCGCTGGGAATCTGTAGTGTAGGTTGTGAACCTAGTACGTACTATAACAGTTAACGTGTTTTGTCTCTTTTCTGGATTGCATGCCAAGTGCAGAGGTGATTCTCTCTTTTTTTTTTTGGGGGGGGGGGTATACCACACTTAAAGGGTTAAATTGTGAAGCGATCTAGTCACGCTAGTGCTGCAATTTTCTGGTTTTAATGGTGTACACCAAAAAGGATTAATGCATTTTCATATTTAGGTGCCATGATAAACATTTCTAGCCATTTCTTGCCCCATTCCCATTTCACATAGCACCAATTTCTCTGTCGACCTATCTACCTACCTATCTATCTATCTATCTATCTATCTATCTATCTATCTATCTTCCTTTCTTTCTATCGATCCAATTTTCCTTTATATATATATATATATATCATTGTAAATAAATATACATACGTATATATCTATTTATATATTTATTTATATATCTTTATATCTATTTATCTATTTATCTACTTATCTAAATAAATAAGTATTAAGTAATTAGCTATTAGTGTGGGTATAATTATAGTTCATGTTGTGTAACTCGCCGTTAAATAAACGGTACAGAGGGAAAATACAATGCTAATAAAACAGAAATAAAGTGCATATTGTAAGTTTCCAATATATTTAAAGATAACAAAAAACCGACTCCAGAAGAAATTTATCCAAATCCAAGGATTCTCTGAATGGCCTCGTTCATTAACGACCCTTCAGTGTATTGATAGAAAATTAATTAACCACAAAAGTTTTAAATCGCACATAATTCAACTATAGCTTCGTCTCGTTCCATCCAAAATAGTCAGTTACACATCGATAAATCTTAGTTTCCCTTGATAAGTACGTGTTTTCGTTCAAGCTTGAAACGATTTTCCCTTTGGCGAAATCTTGGAGA
>JZLH01S0044699.1:0-16886 GCA_001188425.1 Eucidaris tribuloides
GATGGTCAGATTCCTTCCTAGATGTGTTGTTCTTTGGTGGCAGTGTAAGGCAAGAAGTTTAGAGAAATGGCTTGTCTTCGGTAGGACGATATGTTTGGCACCGTACATATTTCAGCCTTTTTCAACCGACCTCCCACCCGTAGCAGGTCATGATCATAAAGAAACGGATCAAGCAGTTTTAAAGGGTTCATCTTCGAAGACACTGAAGAACCTGACTTGATTTGCTTTCTTTCTTCAAGAAAAGCTTCTTTCTGGATTTCGCGGATGAGATTTCTCTCTGCTACTTGCCTTGCTTCTACTTCATCAATGTCCAGTCCCTTCTTTCTATAACGGCACTTTACGATCACTGTGACGGCTGTCAATGTGTTCTAAAGCCTGGAGAAGCGAGTCAATCTATCTTCGAAAGATGTGAAATTCTTTGCTTGTGTTGCATGGACATTGGCAGATTTCACTTCAACGTCGTCTGGAGAAACCTCAACATTAGCTTCTTGAGGAGCAATCTCACTCCCCCAAAGAAATGTAGGTCCAGTAAGCCAGTATGATGACATCATTTCTTCTGTCGTTAATCCTCGAGATGCATCGATCCGCAGGATTTTCAGCACTGGCTATGTAGTTCCATTGTTCCGGACTTGTCTGACGGATACGTTCGACACTGAGAGAGTAGCTGCTTGGAGTTCCAACCTTGGAATCGTTGTTGGCTGAAGAGGAGTCACTCGAGCCTTTGCCATGACTAATGAGCAGTGGACGCGGCCACTTTTGTTCTTTAGACGTACGTAGGAACACTGACCGTATCCTGACAAGGAGGCATCGGAGAAGTGGTGTAACTCCACTTTCTTAGACGTTCCGAAGTCTTGCGGCTGCAAGCAACGAGGGATTTTGACAGTGTCAAGTTTCAACATCTCTTGTCTCCACTTTTCCCATTGAAGACGGAGATCGTCAGGAACAGGATGGTCCCAGTCCATCTTACTTTTGCACATCTCCTGGAGAATCTGTCTCCCAACAAGAACCAAGGGTACAATCAAACCAAGAGGATCGTAGATAGAAGCAACGGTGGCAAGAACATATCAATTTCTAAGCGATCTTTTACTTTCTCCATGGTCTAGAGCTTTGTAACACAATGGCAAACTGGAACTGAAACCGTCGTTTTGGGCACATTTTTTGCCATTGTAACAAATCTACAAGTTGTATATACTATTGACACGAGATTTATGATAATCAAATATTTCTCTTTAAGGTTAGATCAAAATATGTGACCAAAGTCCATGCTATCATCCGCGGAATTGAGTCTAAAAACTTCCTTTTTTGTCAAAAATCTCGTGGAAGATCCCTGGTTTTTCCATCTTTTCTGACTTTGCCGCCTCATAAAATGAAAGTGCGTCATCGATAAATATATTGACAATAAGTATTTGTAGCGGGAAATATAAGGATTCTAAAAATGTAAAAATCAAATATTATTGCTTTGGAGAAGGCCCGCGGAATTGGCAAAAATCAAACACAACCTACATTTTCTCCTAGTCCCAGCCGCACGCAGCCTTTATTATTATGCGTTCAAGTGTGAATGAGAACAAGGACAGCAGTCCGTCGCTTCCTCCTATACAGAGGACGGTGACAGAGCAGTGACGCATGACCTGTGCGGTACCTCGGATTTCTCTGCGCAAAAGAGGATCGTTTTCTTTTGTTAAGAAATTCATATTACCGCGTCTTGTTAACGGATAATTTTTTAGGGTAAGTCTGAAGCAGAACTTATCAAGCCGAGTGGTCTTTCAATTGATGTAGAGTCTTTTTGACCGAGTTCCAGACTAGTCTTAGCAACAGTGGCACGTTCTGACTCAGAGATACTGTTTCTTACTAATTTGTGCCGACGAAGGTTGCCTTTTGCACACATGCTCACTGTCTTCCGAATAATGTCAATAGCATCCTTTTCCGAAGACCATCAACGACACAGAAATTTCTCTTGAGAAAATCTGCGGCCTCCATACGGATTTCTTGGTGGTCTTCGGCTATCTGCTTCAACCCGAAGTTGGTAGATTCCATCTCTGACGATCTGCAGAAATTTCTCATCATCCTGAGTCATTGTGTCTTTTCCATCTATTTCAAGGAAGTCCTTTTCCATCATCTGGAAGAAATCTGCAGTAGTGACCTCCTTTAACTGTGCCTTGTAAACATACTTCACGTTTGATTGGCTGTCAGTCGAAATGTGAGCTTCTACCCTCTTGCTGACCGTACGATATGTCTGTCCAAATTCTTTAAAATTCTCTATAGAGTCAGTCTGAGAACCACCAACGATGCTCCATCCTAATTCAGTTTCTACTGCAAAGGGCTCGTCCTTCTTTCCGAGTATGCAGTTCTTTGGTGCAAGAGCTTGAGGACAGTTATAACCGACAAGCAGTCCTATGGGGCAGTATTGTTTTGATGCGAGCTGGTTCTCGAGACTACTTAAGTGATGCCGCTGGCTCGCTGTTTCTGGTGTAGGGATGTGAGATTCGTCAAGTGGGATCGAGTTCCTGGGGTATGCGGCAGGAAGAGGTACTATTGCATCCGACTTGAAGCTTTGAACAAGAGGAGATTTTTTAATCTCCTACACGCAATATTCGAACATCTGTCTGTCATGGTTGTTAACCTCAATGTAGCAGAATCGGATGGCACATGCAGTTCATCTCCTACACTGTCTGCAATGAAGAACGTTGTATATGACGTTGTGTCTAGTAATGCGTAGACTAGTATTTCCTGGTCGGAATTATCCAGGCAACACTATTGATGTAAGGGGACTATCTGCACCTTACTTGACTTTGTGACAAGATGCTTGTTTCTCTTTGATAGTCTCCTTGGCCTTGGTAGATAATGCGTTTTGTTTTTCGCGTTTCCCTTCTGAATTTGGCTTATTGAAATTCTCATCGTGTAGACTGGTTGGGTGACGCTTACTGCTTTTTTTGCATTGACTCCTCTTCGGGCAATGTTTTGACATGTGACCTCTGCCAAGACACCCGAAGCAAAGTCCTTCATTCTTCACAAATTCTCTCTCTTGCTCCAGCGATTTCCGACTGAACTCCCTGCACTCATCCAATATATGATTCTGTCGATTGCAGAAGGTGCAGGTTTTCTGGGTAGTGCTCGGCTTGCTTGCTGTGGAGGACAATCCTTGTTGCCGAGATACAGTCTTCTTTCTTCCTTCCTGCAACTGGTAGGAATTGTGCTAATATTGGTCTTTACCGGTCTTTCTTGCTTCATAGTTCACAAACGGATCGTTTGAAATATCAGCTTCCTCCGCCAGAAAGGAAACAAATTCTTCGAATGATGGGTATCGTCCATTGATTTTCTTCAGCTGTGCGACTGTTCGCTTCCATCTATGCACGATCCAGTCAGGAAGTTTTGCGCAAATTTTGCTTATCTCCCGCGTGTCGTTCAGGATCTGTAGGTCCTGAATTTCAGACGAAGCTACAAGACACTGCTGCGAGAAATCAGACAAATTCTGGAGGCCCTTGTAATCCTTACTGCCAACTCTTGGCCATATGTCGAGTTTACATCGAAACGCTTCTGAGATTGTGAAGGAATTACCAAAACGCTTCTCGAACACGTCTTTTGCCTGTTCAAATGCCTTCTCTGATGTTTTGCTGGTCCTCCGAGATATCTTCTGAGGTAGTGAAGAGGATCACCCATAAACACAGGAGGCTCTGGAATGGGTAGCCTCGTAAATGTCATTGTTTGAACAAGCGCCTCGGTGAGAGCATCATTCTGTTGAGGAGCTTGGGAACGGGTTGGACAGAAGACTGGCGACTCAGGATTTAAGGCTTTTGTCTTTGACGGTTTCTGATCAAACGGAAGAAGAACTGGAGGATCATCAGCTCTAGAAGTATCGTACACTTGTGACGTCATTTCTTTCATGACTGCTGCACCTTTCCCAAGTTTAGGTGGTCTGTGTCACGTGAGAATTGGATACAAAGTATTTCTTTATATCCTAGGTGGCTAATTGTATTTAAATGTATGTACTAATTGTTTTTGGACCTGGTGGTAATTTTTTTTCCTAGGTTTATCTTAAATATTTGCAACCCTTAGAAATTGACCTACATGTATTGGTCGTCATAAGCCTCGGCCGGGCTTTTGGGTTGTTATGAACAACCTTTGCTCGAAAGATATAATTATAATGGGCAAACAGTTTATCTACTTCTAAGAATTATTCATAAGTTAAGGCAACGGTCCCATATTACAGGGTCCTCTAATAAATTATTCATAATGGAGAGGAAATAGTGGAGTCGCCTGGAGATCTTTAGGAATTTAAGTAAACAACTTTTATTAAGGTGGCGGCGAAGACATTTCTGATAGAGGAAAGTTATTTTGGACGCCCAAATAAAACTGAAGTCCAGGATGAAAATCGGGAAGACTTATTTTGCACTGCTGTGGGAAGAAGGCTCGCTCGCCGGTGACACTCGACATCGACTGTTTGGCCGCCTTTTCGTTCTGAACTTGTCTTTGCGTTAATAAACCCGCGGTTTGTCGTCGTATTCACTTCTTTTCATTTACCGCACTCACACAACGAGGGAGGGACATCGCCACCGCCACGGAGGCAACTTTCACCGCCACAGCCACCGTTTGCTCACCGTTTACTCAAATAGGTTATAATTTACATACTTCTTACTTAGGGACACAGAAGAGTCTTGACTGTTTGGTTAGCTGCTTTGGAGTCCTCATGGTAACAGATGACACTGCATCGTCTTCCTCCTCTTACACTCTCATCATAGCCTCTTGTGCCTTTAGTTGTCCTTCTAAGCATTCCTCCTCGAGTTCTCTGCGTAATTGTGCCATTTTAAACGCAGCCTCCTTCCTGCGAACATCTTCTTCCATTCTCAAGACGCTCTAACTCTCTCTGACGTCCATTCTAATGCTTCTGAGCAGCAAGTTTCTCTTGTAAAGCTGCGTTTTCGGCTGCAACAACCACTCTCTTTGAGGAAATTGTGGATGTCTTCGATATCTTGGATACAGTTGATTTCCTCGACACAGACGGCTCTTTAGTTACAGATGATTTCTTCTTAAAGACAGCAGTTACAGTTTTTGAAATCATGTTAACAATAATTGGAGAGAAAGCTCTTCCAAATGCTTGCTTCATGGTTTCTCCTTGGACTTCTTCAAGCTCATCTGATACTCGTTGGAGTGAATCAAATAGTGCAGAGATATCAGGTTTTTCTGCAAGTAAGTTCATCATAGTTCATGGGGACTGAAGACAGCATTTTTCCCGTGTCCTTTAAGATCGTTGGCAGGTCCAGATGCTCTGAAGAGAACTTCCCTTTTAACTTTTCTCCTTTGTTTCGCTTAGCCGTTTCTGTTAGTTTCTTTGTACGGACAGAATGACGCACATCTTTGACTGACATACTATGAGTTATTTCATTCTTAGCTGTATCTGTGTTATCTTCAGTTGCCTCTGTAATATCAACTTGATACCCTTCTATCTTAAATTGATGGATATCACACTCACTTTTTTACATTGACGTTTGTATACTAATCCTTCCGGTGCACCTCCCAGAGACCTTCATTACATGAGGAGCATTTACAGAATCCCCAGTTGACCTTTGCCCCTCAAAGACGACTACATTTGATTTCCCTGGTTGGAATGAGTTGGTCGAATTTGGCAATCCTTGGCCAAGTGTCCTTGGTATAATGCCCCATCTTGCCACACTGGTAACATTTTCCTTTGTATCTCTTTCTTGTCATGTTGCATTGGTTCCGACCTCCTCGAATTGCCTTTTCGATCCATTCCACCGGTGTATCAATGACTTATTCCATGTTGTGATTCGTCTTCACTTCGCTGACTTTTACATCTCTATGACACCTCTGCTTACTCGCGAAAGAAAATGAGTCAAGCTCGATGACCAACTTAAGCGCGTCTTGCAGCGTCTTACATATATTCTGTCTCAGTTGAAGACGCATATCTTCCTCATTTTATGCATCTATGAACTGATCCAGTGCTAAAGTTTCATGCATGGAGGAGGTGGCATCCGGGTAAGCCTGCATCACGAGCTGCTCAATATCACTTGCTAGCTCCGGTAAGGTCTCGTCTTGTCTACGCCTCCGATTTCGGAACTGAACACGTCCCAGCTCTGATTGATGAACACTGCCAAACTTTGCACGCAGCGCTGCCACCAGAGAACCAAACTGACTTCTCTTCTGGGGAGGAATTGTTGCCAATACAGCCGCTGCCGGTCACGTGATACTGGCTGTCAAGTGCACGGCCATCTCGTTATCAGTCCAGCCGTTACTTTCAGCTATAGCATGCCAAATTGTGACGAAAATACCTCCCAAGGTACTGTGCCGTTGTAAGAAGGAGGGAGAATGATTTTCTTGCTTCTTGTTGTAACGTCAGTGTCCGGGGGGGGGGGTTGGCACTCGACTTACAATGTGCCGCACCGAAGTCGAAAATCGGGGGCTCTGGAACGGGCTTGAGCGAAAAATGGGGGTCTCCGGAACTCCGGAACTGGAGCTAAGGCTTCAGAAAACCTCAAATTGCTATGCTCCGGAACTACAAAGCGGCGAAGTGCCGGCGCGCCGTGCTGAAAGGGCAATGTTCTGGCCGGCCGCGCCGCGAAGCGGCGAGGCCGAGCAAAAAGCAGAATCGAAATGGCAAATTTGGGGGTCTCTGGAACTGAAAACATAAAATATTTTCTGTGCCTTCTGAAATTGAGATCCTCAGGAAGTTAAATTTGGGCTAAAAATTGGGGTCTCAACCGCGGCACATACGTATCTCACCAATATAGCTAAGTGCCCCCCCCCCCCTCGGGCGTCATGTGTGTGGCGTATGAGAAATTCTCTTTCCGGCCCACTATGTTGACGTCCGGTTTTGACTCTGACGCTTGCGGAATTGCGTGTTTTTTCCATCTCGTTTTCAATTACCGATAGCCGCTTTTCTAGGTCTTTTTGTGAGCACGAAAGTGTATCAAGCTTTGGAATAATTTCTGCCTGACTGTTGCTTATTCCTGTTGTGAAGTTATTCAACGCACCAATAAAAGCATCCATGTTTGCCAGATCCTTTGCTTGACTGCCGATCTTAACTGATTTCTTGGACCTCGTTTTCTCCGAATTTCCCGCATCTTTTAAGACCATTTTGCGACGTCCGGGTACGTGGTTCCGGAGTTGTGCATAATTTTGTACGTGCATGTCGCACCAAAAACTGCTCAAAAACGTGCTTTCATATACAATTTCAATACAAATTGTGTTTTCAGCCATAAATATTAACTGTATGAATATTTTTTATATTAGTGATTCAAATTTATTAATTTTATACTATTTATGATCGCAACAGTGTCACCGACAAATTTCCTCGAAAAAACAAAAACAAAAGGTCGAAAAAACAAAGAAATACATAAGAAATTTAAAAAATAGAAAAATACATAAGGAATAAATTTAGATATCGTAAATTTTTGGTGGCACATTTGTAGATTTATTTAGTGGCTTAGACTTAAAAGACTGATTTCACTCATAAATCACGCATAAATTAGCATAATTAATCAAACGACATTATATTTTTACAAAAATAGCAACACAATTTTGTAGAGTATCTGGCGGGCAATGTGCGTGCCGATTTTCGTCGCGAGACTCACAGCTATATATTTTTATGCCTCCGCAACGTAGTTGCCGGAGGCATCATGTTTCGGGTTGTCCGTCCGTGCGTCCGTGTGTCCGTCCTTCCGTCCGTGCGTTACTGGATCTCGTTACCGCGATAACTTAAGAACCGCTGATCAGATTTTGATGTAACTAGAACCAAGTATGTACTATGAGGCAACGATGAACTGATTAGATTTTGGAGCTGAAAGGTCAAAGGTCACAGGGCCTAAAACATGTCTTTTTTTGCTTTTTACTGCGATAACTTAAGAACGACTGGTCAGATTTTAATGTAACTTGGGTGGAGTATGTATTATAAGACATCGATGAACTGATTAGATTTCGGAGTTGAAAGGTCAAAGATCAAAGGTCACGAGACCTAATAAATATCTGATTTGGGCTTGTTACCACAATAAATTGAGAACAGCAGGTGGGATTTTTATGTAACTTGGGTAAGGTATGTATCATAAGGCAACAATGAACTCATTAGATTTTAGAGGTCAAAGGTCAAAGGTCACGAGGCCCAATACCTATTGTCTTTTATGCAATCACTTAAGAATTACTGGTCGGATTTTAATGTAACTTGGGTGAAGTATGTATTATAAGACATCGATGAACTGCTTAGATTTCGGAGTTGAAAAGTCAAAGGTCAAAGGTCACGAGGCCTAATCCTTGTCTGATTTGGGCTCTTTACTATACCACAATAAATTGAGAACAGCTGGTGGGATTGTGATGTAACTTGGGTGAGGTATGTATCATAAGGCAACAATGAACTGATGAGATTTTAGAGTTGAAAGGTCATAGGTCAAAGGTCACAAGACCACAAACCTATTGTCTTTTACGCGATAACTTAAGAATGGCTTATCGGATTTTGATGAAAGTTGGGTACAGTATGTATTGTAAGGCACCAATGAATTGATGAGATTTTGGAGGTGATATGTCAGAGGTCAAAAGTCACAAGGCTTCCTACATGTCTAATTTGGGCTTGTATCACCATAATGGAGTGGTTTATCGGATATCAATGTAACTTTGTTCAAGTATTCAGTATGAAGCACAGATTAAATGATTTTATTGCAGAGTTGAAAGGTCAAAGTTCACAAGGGCTTATACAAACCTCATATGGTTCATTGCCAAGATAACTTACAAATTTCTGATCAAATGGGGTACAAACATGCATAAGGCTTTTCAATCCAATTCAATCCAAATACTGAAAACGGGTGTACTTTTCGCCCCAGAGACCTACGTGTTTAGGGTCCGATTTCCGAGTGAAGAAGTTTGTTAGACGAAATGGCAGAATCCTCGGCAAAATCATCATTTTTGCTACGCTTTTTAGCCCACTTTTCAGGAAAGTTTCGGCAATATTTTCATCAGTTTCTTCTTCTCTGCTGTACTTGTAACTGAAATGCACATGCAGATATTGAAAAGGGGATCAATGGTGCACCCCCGTGCCCAAATAATGTTTGCATCAACGTTTTACTTGCTTAGGGGGTCAAATTATGCAAATACTTGTTAGGGTACCGTTTCACACCCAATACTTGTTAAGGGTACAATTTCATACACACAATACTTGTTTAGGGGTGCATTTTCAGAAGAGGGGAAATACTTGTTTAGGGTATTTTTCGAAACCCTGTGGTCGCGCATGATATCCACTGGTCAATTTAGGTACCCCCCCCCCGGTAAAAACTACGACTAACGTTAACGTTAATTACATCTTCCGACCATCGAATACGTTTCAACTTCGTTCATATCTTATCTATTCCTTTGATCAAATACGACATAGATTTTAATGGAAAGCTAATCCCCCGATCGTGAGATAAATATATATGCAGAACACATTCGAAAGATCCATATAACAAACAACAAATGTTGAGACTATTAATTTTGAATCACGCTCCCGACACCAATGTGACGCACAAATTAAACAAATTAACAGTCCCCATTTATATAAACACGGAAATGTCGTATTTTATTATAAGGTATAATAAACACCATAAAGTAATAAACATTAATATGAGAACCACGGTAACTTTCCACTCACTTGCAGATCCCAAACAGCAACTGAACTCTTTCAAATAAAAAGAAAACTCCAGCACGTGAACACAACTACGCGCAAAGCGCGTCCCCACTTCGCGCCAAACCCTGCGCACAGGGCGCTTCCTCTATTACAATATATCTAAACAAAAAGTCCCCCCCCCCTTAATCGACATTTACTTTTCATCGAAAAGGTTTCGAACAAAATAATTTGGCCTAGATATTTCTTCAGTAATTGCCTACCTTCTGTGTGAAAATAAGAAAGATCTATTAAGTCATGCATCAGTGAGCACACATTGAAGGTAAAAGGGTCACTTTTTTCTGTTGCATGTTTAATTGCTTTTGTTGTTTTATCATCCATCGAATAACCATCACACCTATATCCCGACACATTACACACATTTTTTATGGTTGAGTGAGCACAAATTTAGGGGGAATGGTTATGTTTAGCCGTCTTAAAATTGCAATTGACATCAGATATTGTTACCAACATGTATCAGCAGATGGTGTGTGAACATAAGACGAAGTCAGTATGTGATGGTTGAGTGAGCACACCTCAAAAATAATGCTTAAAATGTACCGTTAACATGACATAAATGCCCATGTGTGCTTTATTTAATGCCCCCATATATGCTTTATTTACTGATTATTTACTGATTTCATCACTGCAATTGTGTAACAACTAGTTCTAAGATTACTCGCCCGGACGACTCCCACCTGTCAACTCTCATGAAGGACAACTCCCCCAAGGAGCACTCCCCGGATTACTACTCTTACTGAGGACAACTGCCACAAGGACAAATGCCCCGATGGTCAACTACCATGGAGGACAATTTCCCTGGAACAACTCCCCCATAGGACAGCTGCCCCAAGGACAACTCCCCAGAGGACAACAAGGTTTCCACCTGAGTTTTCCTCGATATGTCCTCCAGGGTAGTTGTCCTGTAGGGGAGTTGTCCTGTAAGTTGAGTTGTCTTCCGGAGTTATCGTCGAGGGAGTATCCATCCGAGTGAGTAAATTGTCCACAGGGGGAATGATTCATTGGGGAAGCTGTCCAGAGTACTGTTAATATGGCATATATGCTTATATTGTATTTTACCGTAACCCAAAGGTCCTTCCGCTGAGGGCCATTCCCTCTGAGGACAACTCCTTCAGATGTCAACCCCCCCCCGGACTAATCCCATAGGACAACTCCCCCAGACGACACACCCCAAGGAAATCAAGGTTTTTAAAGCTGGAACATTCATTGTTAATATCCTTCATGGGAGTTGATCTCCGGGAAAGTTGTTTACCTGGGACTTGTCCTCCTGTAGAGTTGTCTTGTGGGAGGAGATGTCCTCCGGTAAATTGTTCTCTGGGGGAGTTATCCTCTGGGGGAGTTGTCATTTGGAAGAGTTGTCAAGCAGGAGTCGTCACCAGGGGAGTCGTCCTAGGACCGATGTTACGCGTACAGTGATGAAATCAAGATCAATCATACAGACTTTCAAATTTAGAAGTATGTGAAGGTCACCAAAATGTCAAAGGTCACCAGCAGAGGTCAACAACCTTTTTAAGCCTAATGCTAAGTTTTTGAGCAAGTTTTTGTTACGACCCATAACTTTGCCCCCATTCGCTCATTAAGTGACCAAACTTGGGTAGTAGATGTCTCATAGGACCTGAAGGTCACCAAAAGGTCAATGATCATCAGCAGGGGTCAACTGCCTTTTGAGCCTTAGGGTTAAATTTTTGAGCAGGTTTCTATTATGGCCCATAACTTTGCCCCAATTTGACAATTGTGACCAAACTTGGGTGGCAGATGTCTTATAGGGAGCTGAAGGTCACCAAATGGTCAAAGGTCACTGACATCGGTCAACGACCTATTTGAGCCCAATGCTAATGTTTTTGAGCAAGTTTCTATTGTGGCCCATAACTTTGCCCCCCATTTGCCCAATAGACCTTTTCACTAATGTATTCAAATATTATGCATACCTTTCAACAAAGGTTGTTCTTGACACCCTGAAAGCTTGCCCGAGGCTTGCCCGGCATAACGACTGATGTATGCAAGTTGTATTCTAAGTACTAGGCCTCCAATGAAGAAATATCCATAAATTTCAATACATTAGTAAACTGGTCTATTGTGACCAAACGTGGGTGGTAGATGTCTTTTACGGAGCTGAAGTCACCAAAAGGTCAAAGATCACTGGCAGGAGTCAAAGAACTTTTTGAGTCTAATGTTAAGTTTTTGAGCAACTTTCTATGTACTCGTCGATTTTGACTATTGCCTTGTATTGATTATTCATGAGCCAGTGAAAGAAATTCGTCATGAATAATTATTAAAGCATTCAGCTACCCTGGACCTGGAGAAAAAGCTTGCTTTCAAAGTGCGGTATCCACAACCATTGTTCATGGCTATTGTGTGGGGAATAAACACACACTAGACACATAACCACTGACTCCTATACAAAGATCAGATTTTGTACGTGGGTTGGACATTGAGAAAACCTGAAACCTAACTTCAAATATCAGCATGAATTTCATGAAAATGATTTGTGACGTCATATTCAAACCATCTCCAACAAACTTCTACAATATTTAGCTCTAACCTATATTCAATTTCAGTATCATTCGATGTATAGTTTACGAGTTATTTAAAATCAAACATGAGAGATGTTAATTCAAACACCAAGTATATATAGAAAGATTTCAATTATGTTTTTTTTTTCAGTTCATGACGCTTAACAAACATACACTGAGTATTTTTTCACCCTCTATTGAAAAACTTTCACATAGGTGGGGATTCGAACCCACCATCTCTTGAGTCGTGATTCCACTAAACCACTGAGAATGCCCGATGACCAGAGTGATTATAGGTGCATGTTTGCAGAATTGTCTGAATAAATCATAATGTGCGTTGGTAAAGAGTAATGTTTTAATATTTCATTTAAACACGTGACTAAACTTAGTGCTTTTTAGCCACTTTGAAAAAAAAACTATTTATACAGACTCAGGTGGGGATTCGAACCCACAAACCACTGATTATTAGACGGGCCTCATTACCACTGAGAATATCTGATGGCCAGAGAATGCTCATCTAATAAAAATGGCAGCCATACTTGTAAAAAGACAATATATTAGTCATTTCACTTTTGGAGTTTCCAGTGGTAAATGGTATGGGAAACAACTTAGCCCTCTGCGTGTAGACACACACGCACACACACACACACACACACACACACACACACACACACACACCACACACACATACACACACCTTCACTCAAACCTGTGGAGTTTCGGGGTTGATGGAAACGCCCTCTCCATTTCTTTCTAGTTTCCAGTAGGTGGAAAAGCCGTAGTTTTAGAAGTGTTGGAGGGGGATTACTCCCAAACACACACAACGCAATACACGTTCAGAATTCTCTTTGGATGGAAGCACCGTTCTGGAGAGTTCATATACATGCATCATATTGGCAAAAGTGTTGATACCTTTCTTATTCTGATACTCGGTTACTCTTTGTCATCTTCTGCAGATGATCATAGCCAGCACGTCAATCTTTCGGCCCTTGACATGGTTCTTCTTCGTCCGTTTCAATATACCACCACATCCCCCGTCAACCCTTTCGCTAATCTCTACGATATATGGGTGGTGAGCGGGGACGAGGGTTGTGGAATAGGCATTACTGTCACACGCTTTATAGGCGACGTCAGCCAGTTGATATTCGGAGAAGGCCGGATCCCGGGTGAGGAGCAGACTGTTTTTCAACAGTATACTCACCTTGATGGAACAAAATATGTTTCTAGTAATTACGCGGTACTCTGGATGAGGTTTATCAAGCAATATCACTTAGACGACAACATAGAATTCGTGTTGAAGCAATCATGCACTACAGGTTAGTAGAAAGGTGTACTGTGTATTAATGTATATCGCCAAAACGACAAACCACGGTTTCAATTTTAGCACTCCGCTGACTGTAGTGATGAAAGTGTGATCCATGATATCCTCATAAACCTCTTTACTTGAAAAGGGTAACATTCGTTATTTTGAATGCTGAAAATTTATAAGAAAATGATACAAAATGTGACCTACAGGCTTTCTTATCTTTCGTGAGTTACACTGTCTTCCTTTAATGAAATTCTTCGATAATCTATTCACATTTTTTGTGTGAATATATAGTCATGAAAAGGTGTGTAAATTTATAGATACATGTAGCAGTGATGAAGAAGTTCTACTTGGAATGGCGTTTCTTGTCCATATATTTTTTGGTTACAAAAAATTAGTTTGCGTTATGTTTTTACAATGTTTGGTTATTTTGATAAAAGAGAGGTAGATATAAACGGTGTATATATAAGATGAATTGATGCATAAATAGATAGATTGATCGATGGATAGATGGATAGATAGATAGATAGATAGAAAGATAGATAGATAGATAGATAAG
Organism: Eucidaris tribuloides; assembly: GCA_001188425.1. NCBI lineage: Eukaryota > Metazoa > Echinodermata > Echinoidea > Cidaroida > Cidaridae > Eucidaris > Eucidaris tribuloides. The sequence continues at coordinate 14,037 of JZLH01S0044699.1, forward strand.
TAGATTTATTAGACAAATGGATAGATAGATAAATCGACATTTAGAAAGATAGGATAAATAGACTGACATAAAGACATAAACCCCTAGTAGAAAACTACATAAATCATTCGGTAGATGGGAGTAGATGAAATGATGGGTGATTGGGGAATAAATATAGATAAGATAGACGGAAAAACGTTTCCTGAACAATTTAAATAAACATATCTTATTTTATCTTATCCTGATGTGAAACTTAAACCACACCTTGTATGAATGTTTCATGACCAGTCTGGCTTCCAGACGTAAGAACTTATCCTATACTATATAGTAGAGAGATTACTATCATTAATTAACTGCCTTAAACTAAGACTAGTGTGGCCTGTAGTGAGATCCCGTTAGAGTGAAGTCAGAAAAAGTCGGAGAGGTAGTGTACTAGTACTCTGGGAATGGAAAAAGTCGCATGGTCTGGAACCGAGACTAAGTGGTGACGGGCTCTGAGGCTTCTGCCGTTCTTTTGAGGCTTCTGCCGTTCTTTTGAATGTGGATACACCTGCCTATGTTTTGCGAGGTCTAATTCGTTTATCTGCTATAATGGTAAAAGTTAATAATTTTTTTAGAGACATTGTTTAATAATATGTCAATTTTTGGTTATTCTTCGCTGTACATTTATCTATTTTATTATTCAGCTCAGATATAATTTTCCTCATTCTTTAAAATTGATTGTTTCTTTCATATTCAATATTGTCTACTTGCATGTAAGAAAGAAATAGAGCGATAGAAGATTATGCAGAGCACTGAAAACAGTGTTTAAGGCAGCATCTTTTAGGATAATTTATAGATAAGGTGTCCGAATAAGCCTTGATAACCCTTCAATTTCGTTCTTTTAATTTCACTAGGAGTAAAGTCGTGTGAGAAAATGCAGTTGCTTGACAGGCGACTAACAATGTCCCAATGTTCTTTTAACTATAGCTCCACAAAAAGGGCTATGATGCCAGCAGTTTCAAAACTAAGGGTGAATAACAGGAAATAGCTTACTTAGATGACTCACTGTGTATAGAATATCAATTAAGACATGCCATACTCTCTAAAAAATAATGTGTGAAAATATTCACTCTTTGAGGAGTGAATTTCAGACAAGAGTGAATTTCGAGTGATCCCTAAGGTCACTCCAAAATGAGTGAAAAACACACCTTTTCACTCCGAATTCACTCCAAATTCACTCTAAATTCACTCTTTTCTGAAATTCACTCCTCAAAGAGTGAATATTTTCACTCATTATGTTTTGGAGAGTGTGGGCTATTGTCTACGAGGCGTCCCTACATTGTCCGTTTGAGTAAATAAGCATATTGGTTTTGTTTGCAAGATAACTTTCTTATATATCCTTCCCTGTACAGTAACTTAATTTGAAATACATGTATATCAACAAAAATAATAATCTGCCCTCTTTTTATTTCACTGACAGAAATACTAGCAGCAGCAGCAGTAGTAGTATATAGTAGTAGTAGTAGTAGTAGTAGGTAATAGTAGGTTGTAGTATAGTATTAGTAAGTAAGTAAACTAATTAATACCATGACAAAGGCTACTTACTTTTATGACCACATATCTTTGTAGCTACAGATAATTTGATTCCGATGATCAATCTCACCAACGGCTTCCCGTATACTGTACACTCCCCTGGTTACCCGCACGAGTACTTCACGGATCAGATATGGGAGATTCGCGGGAACGATGGATGTGGCGTTGAAGTATTGTCTGCCTTTAGTGAGACGCCTTTTGACTGGCAAGGTTGCAATATTCGTCTTCACGTCGGTGTTAGCTCGTCACTGAGACTGAGACAGGATGCGTTTTATTTCATCAACAGTTCAGCTTTCCATCTCGAGTTTCATGCTGATGTTTCTGTTACAGTCGTCGGCTGCTTCGTGGTTCTTAACTCGACGTATGTCGCGGGTACGTGTTATGTATCTTGGCATGCATTCACGTCAATTATTGTGTTACTATCTTTGCAGAATTATAAATTTAGTTTACTTTGTAACTGTCTTTTCATATGCAAGCAATTCTGCCCTACTTTGACAAAAGAAAGCATGTGACAAATCACTCAAATTTGCCATCTTCAACAACCTCTGAAATTTGGTGGACAAATAATCATTCAATTGAGACGTATTTAATTCAAATATCGTGAAATTGTATTGATGCCAATGTAAATGACAGAAGGAAATTGCCCATTACACTTTGTCATTACTTCCTTTTGCCAAAGTAGGGGAGAATTATATTCACTTCATATTTTTCTTGTATGCTCAAGGTTGAAGAATGAAGAGATATAACATACAATACCACGAAATCAGCTCATTGCAACCTAAAAGAGGAAGTTGTGATATTAAACGGTGAATTTATAAAATTCAGAAAATAACGTAATGTTTGAAAAACTAGCAAGTTTCCTTTCAAAGTGATTGCCGGTTTCCTGAGGACAAAGAAAATAAAAAGGAATCTGAGTCACATTTATATTTCTTACTTCATTACTAGGAATCGTTGAAAGGTAAAAATTTCCATCTATTCATGTGATGTAATTAGGTTTGGGAGTACTTGCAAATGAATGATACTGCCTTCAAACTGGCAGCATTGATTCATGGAACAAATTAGGTAGACGTTGCGGGATTCATTTAATAGTGTAACTTAACGGATATATTGTGGACCCTAATTTTCATTCCCTATGTAGTATCATCACTGTAAAGCCTCTATGTTAAGGGCAGGCGTCATGGCTCAGTGGATAAGGCTGCGGTTTCTCGACCTAGAGGTCCGTGGTTCGAATTCACGCCATTCCATGGCGGTTATGTCCTTGGATAAGAGACTTTATCCCCATTACCTCGTTCCTCT
>JZLH01S0044701.1:11713-27440 GCA_001188425.1 Eucidaris tribuloides
AACAGACTAAATTTTAGCAAAATTATTTGGCAGGAGTATTCTTGCACTTACTCATTAACATCTGTGAGAAAATGTGATTGATCCGTCAAGCCATGCATGAGTGAACATGCATTACAGGCAAAAATGTCACTTTTCAAAAGTCACAGGAGTCACCTCATATGCCAAAATAATGGTAAATAATGATATTTCATGCTTTGTTCACAAAATGTGCTCATTCAACCATGACATGGTTACAACCTCTTATGTTCGTACAACATGTAAAGATACAATTTGCTGATAAATACCGGATTTTATTTTTTTTTCAACAAACTTAATGGGTTTTACCATTTCAAAATTGAGAAAGACGGACATTCTTAACATGAGCTTATTGAAGTGTAAACATAATATGCTAAAATTGCCAGGGAAGGTGTAAGGGGGTCAAACGTTAAATGATTAACATAAATAGCAATTATTTATTCACCAGAAACAGAATTTGTCAAAATCCTGCATCACAAATTCACCAAAATGACCATTCTGACTTTTAAAAAGCAACACTTTTGCCTTTAATGCATGCTCACTCATGCATGGCTGGACGGATCAATTACATTTTCACACATAAGTTAGTCAATAAATATAGAAATTCTCCTGCCAAATTATTTTGCTAACACTTAATTCGTTAAACAGTTATGGTAGTTTGAAAAGGGGTATAGCTAATTTTTGGTTGTGTTTATATAAGTGTCTCTGATAAGGTCTAAAATGGCAGTGACATGATTACCCATGATTAGCATAAGTAAATGAATATGCGTCAAGAACCAAATACATGTAAGTTGAAACATAAAACCAATATATCAACCGGCTACTGAGTATGTTCAGGTTGGAAGGATTTGTCTTGAATTTGCTTATACTTGAGGAGAAACGAGCGTTCATTTAACAGTATTGTGTTTAACTTTGGCCCTGATATAAATTGATCCCATAAAGCTACACAGCAAATTTCACCGCCATTGTATTTTCTAATAATAACTGTATAACTAAGAGGAAATGTAAATTATGACTATGAAATTTTAAACCACGAGTTAGTCTTTTTTATTTATGTATACTTTTTTATCGTGCCCGCCGATAGAATTACTGTTGATTCTCCTTCAGTAAACAAATTAGGGACAAATCCTTCTACAATATAATTACAATTACAATACAATTATTTTTATAGTGCTATACACGTACTTGTTTCATAGCGCTTAAACATATCATTACAGTTCAATACAATCATACAACAAATCAAAATAATTAAATAGCAAATCAATTTAATACAGATAAACATAACACTAAATACAGGAAAACTACGGCTTCATTGGTGTTTACTAAACAGGTAGGAGATCCTCTCCAGCTGGTGTATAGTTGGTATATACTTTAACTCATTTGGTTCTTGGGGCATTCTCAAGTGTCCCTAATCATGTCACTAACCTTTAATTCATTAAACACTGAACTGTTTCACTCCTTTTTAGAAAAGTTTTAAGGGAAATTTTCCTCAGACATCAACATGGATTCAATCAATGAAAAAATGTAGAGGAAATCAACTGTAAAAGTTTGAGCAAATTTTAATTTATCCAGCCTTCACCAATGGGCATGTACATCGGGAATGAGGTTAATTGCTTCAAAATGTCAAATAATGAGCATTTGCTTCAAGTCCCCACATTTTTACGTTATCAATGGGCATATTCTTAAACACACATCTCAAGAAAAATATTTGGGAGTTATTCTGTCTGAAATGGTCCCCACACATCAATAGTAGGCCTACCGTGAAGAAAGCGAATGTAGTTCTAGGACTACTTCGCCGGAATCTCCAATTCTGCCCCAAGCAATGCAAACGTACTGCATATATCGCTCTAGTACGGACTACGGAGCTAGCGTATGGGACCCGTATCTTCAAAAATATATTGACAATCTTGAGCGAGTCCAACGCAGAGCTCTCCGGTTCATCACAGGAGACTACAAATCACGGGAGACAGGTTGTATCACCAGCATGAGACAGCAACTCAATCTGCCCACCCTAGCATCAAGGAGGCAAGTACTCAAACTATCATCCTTCTTCAAAGTGGTCGAGGGGTTGGTCCAAGGATTACCCACTGATAATTTTCTTGTAAGAGCAAGACCAAAAAGAAATATAAAAATTAGATAATATAAAGATCATCAAACTCAAAATATACTTGAAAGTCAAGTCATAAATCACGATAAAGGTTTCAAAATTCATCTTTGTAATACAGAGCAACTTAAACATTTTTTTTTTTTTGTTGAGCACTCCCCTGGCTTGGATTCGCCTCCCACCCGACATTATAAATAGTTCATCAATCGAAATCTTCAGGAGCAGGATTGAGAAAATTCATCTCCACTAGGACCAGTCAGTCATCGCGCCCTCTCTCTCGCTGCACTATACCGACTGGTCCAGGAGCGTATGCATCCAGATCCAGATCCAGATCCAGAAGATTTATGATTTTTGAAAGTTTGATTAAATCCCCATGCATGACGCCCTCTGTTGGCCATTCTGCTATAGTTGTGATGTTGAATTGGTACAATAAAAGATTTCATAAAATTTCACAATTCTCAGAGAGCAATAAAGCAGTTGATCACGTTCCTTCATAAATGCAAGAAAAATTTGTTTTACTTCTGACATACATGAGTAACCAGTTCCAACAGATTTTATGTTTTCATCAGAAATACAATTTTGTGTAATTTGTGGACAGTTTCAATGGAACAATGTACTAATGTGACATCATTTTGACCGTTGATTTCCTCTACATTTCTTTCATTGTTTGAATCCATCTTGATGTCTGAGGAAACTTCCCCTTTAAAGGGAGAAGGAGCCAGCGGGGGAGCCAGCAACTTACTAGCATCAGCTAAAATAAAATGGCATTGTGAGTATTGTGAGAATTATGGTACATTGTGATAAAGACAGCCTAAATAAGGGGTACTGTGTGATACTCACTCTCAGCAACGCCCTATAAATTAGTTAATTTGTGTTTATTTTACGTCTTTGTAAGTTTTATCCCGGGGTAAAACTTGCAGAAACAGCTATAGGGGGAGGAGCTAATCGATTCAAACAGTGCGTACATTACCACGGCGCGACTAACACACGTCGCGTGGCATGTATCGGTCACACGTGCACGTGCGATCTGATTGGTTGGCAAGAACTCAATTTTATTCTTAGCCTATGCCTGTTAGTTGCTGGCTCCTTCTCCCTTTAATATACACGTACCGTACCTAATAATTGGGGGTATATCTCCAGACCGCAATTTACCTATTTACCCTATCACTGTGTTTAAAATAAATTTTAAAACATAGCTTTCATAACAAGTGGTACTTGTAAGGAATCACAGAGAATTTGATTTATAAGCAAAAGACTCACTAGATGTTTGTGCTTTTCGCAGCCGCGGGGGGAGTGGGGGGTGGTGCAGGAATATTTTGAACAATGTTACAAACTGGGAAGGTACTGGTATTACGTATGCACAAGCATCGGATCCTGTTTGTCACGAAAATACGCATTATCTATCATTGCCAAAACGCCCTGGGAATACTCTACACATCCAAGTTGTACTTACATGTGTAATTATTCTAGCTTACGGTGGCGTAGTGTCATCTTACGTTTAGAGTGTAATGCTAAGACACAAATTCGCCAGCTTACACATTCCTTTGAATATCAGCCCCGGAGAACATACAAAATTCACACAAAAAAACGGGGATATTTCCCGGGAGACCTCGAGACAGCTGGGATGGCAGGAGTGATGCGTTCGCTGGCATGGTTATTGTCAAATGCAATGGAAGTTTGTTGGAATAATGTTCGTTTTCGTATAAATATCAGTGAATAATATAAATGTTTGACTACAACAAAGACCCATATTCAATTTTTGTTTAAATTAAGTTGAACATGTTTGAATACGTTTCTCAGTTCATGGACAAGTGTGGGCCTAAAAAATTGTTGTTGTAGTTGTTGTTATTGTAGTTGTTGTTATTATCATTATGTATTATTATTATCATTATTATTATTATTATTATTATCATCATCATCAACAGCAGCATCATCATCATTTTCATTATTATTGAAAATTGATAGTAATAAAACATAGAAAGCTACACAACAAAATACAGAGCCCTCTTTTGATGAAGCTCTAGTGTGTGTGTGTGTGTGTGTGTGTGTGTGTGTGTGTGTGTGTGTGTGTGTGTGTGTGTGTGTGTGTGTGTGTGTGTGTGTGTGTGTGTGTGTGTGCGTTTGTTGTGTGTGTGTGTGTGTGTGTGTGTGTGCGTGTCTGTGTGTGTGTCTGTGTGTGTTTGTGTGCGTGTGTGTCTGGGGTGAGTGTGTACAGTTTGTATGTAAGTGTGTGGGGATGCTGTTTCAGGACGACTGACAAAAGAAATTCTAAGAACAACGGTCCCACAATAGATTTTGTGACTTATTCTGTATTCGTTTATGGGACTGACGATGATAATCATATAATGTGTGTTTACTTTTCAGAATATAAAAATTCGATTACACTTTGACCGCAAAATTGCGATAAATCGTAGGTATCGCGGACTGTATACAGCTGTAGTGGTAAGGTCACCAGAGTCCAACATGTTTAAAGAATAACAGAATATGATAAGATTATTTGCTGATGGATTTCAAGGTCTAAAGGTTCGGTTACTACTAAGTTTAGACTCGACGATTTAATCAACGCCATGTTTGACTTGAGTTCATATAGTTGTTTTAGCAAGTGTCATTATGCACACGATTAATGACATACTGTGCACAATGTGTTGGTTTTGAACCTGTCTGGATTAAGATGTCGACGCTAAAAGCCCATACTACCTGTGAAAGAGTTGGTTGTCAGACTAAACTCAAAACGCGGCTTTCTACCAAACGACGCCTGTGTCGCGACTGTGCTCAAAGAGAATCGGGTCCCTCCAGCGACCAGTCACCTGACTCAAAGCCATCAAGCCACGATGGGGAGTCTCCGTCATGGCGTGTACTTGACAGCGTCAAACTGCGGCCACCAATAGCGCTACCAGCCCTTACAGGATGCACCTTTGAGGATAATGTCATCATTCGAGATTTGTGGTCTGACAATCTCTACATAACAAACCTAAAGGACCGAACGACAAAGCAAGCCTTTGCGACTCATCAGCTGGAGGGTGATGTATATTCTTGCGCATTACTTAAGGATGGCAATATTGTCTACTGCGATTCGAAGACGGGTACGATCCATATATGCACTCGTAGTGGAGAGCACCTCAAGTCGATAGATGTTTCACACCGTCCATCTTCCTACATGTATGCTATTACTGTTGACAGGGATGGACGCATACTACTCGGTGTGAGAGATGGAAAGATATTCGTCATTGATCCTACGGATGGGACCGTTGTCAAATCCATCAGCGTTGATTGTAAAATAGAGGGAATCATGGCAATGGCTTCAGGATGTATCATTGTCCAGTCTGGCAACTCCGTGTTCCATGTCGTAAGGGATGGCAAAGTGACTGGTGACATACATAGGAAGGAGTGGGCATGGGCGAGGGGCGCGGTCGATCCATCTGATAATGTACTCTATGTTGTGTGCGGTAACGTGGATGAAAGTAGTCGAAGGAGGATCCACGTTGTGAGTTCAACTGGCGAAATACTACAGGAGAATGTCTTTGAACTCAAGGAGTCGCCACAACAAGCCTTTCCGCCGTCGATTATGGTGAAAGATTCTCGGACGATTTTGGTTTGTGACAACGGTGAACTCATTATTTATGGAAAAGCATGGGAGGTGAAAGAGCATAGCGATGCAAAAAGAATTAGGTTGCAATAGCAATGCTGAGGAGTTATAGAGAGGTGTAGTGGAAAAAATCACCTTAGGGAAACTTTAAGAAAGTGAGTTGGTAACAAAAACAGTGAAATCCGTTATTACATCCATGGAAATCCATGCTGCATCTCAGTTGAGGGACACTGAAGTACCGACGTATTGACTGACCTGGGCAATGAGTCATTGTTTACTAGATCCCTGGAAGTTGGAAACGGAATTAACCGTGTGTCGATTAAAATAATAATTGATTTAAAATCGGCTCTGAGCATACTACATGGTTGGAGGGTTTCTGCAGAAAAGTTACATGATTACAGGCTTTCTTGACGGCCTAGTTTGGACTCACAGTATCTTGAACCTAAATCAGGGAATAACCAATAGATGATATCTTACTTTAATTGTATAAAAAATGTCTAATGTACGTCCAACTTTAAAAGGATTTCCCCTGAACCAACAACTCAAACAGTGGAAAATGTAACACCTGTTTTAAAGACCTGATTTGAAGCAGTTTTGCATGATTATTAAACAATGTGTCAACGAACCATATAAGACTTAAAATGAAACTTGCTTGACGTTGGGTATAAGAATCAACGATTACAAGCATTCCCTGCTTGACGACACAGATCACAGGGGAAACTGATGGAGTGGGTAAAAGGATAATTCCCTGCTACAGGACGTATTTACCTAGTATTACTTGTGACCTGTCGCTAAGATACTCTGATAAAGTCGCACATCTTACGAAACATAAAAATAGAAAGAAATATACTTTGGGTGGTAAATATAAATATTCAAACTTTCGCAACATGTGAAGGTCATAAAACGTTTGAGTTTTGAAGACGTTTCACTTGAATACTTTATTTCATAATTACAGTATTTGGTACTTCACCTTTGGGTTATACGACGTTATCGGGGTATTGTGGTGATGGGTCGCATTTTATGTCCTGCCCATCATATGATTCTTGCGTCTAGCTTGCTTGATTTCTAAAGATATTGAAGAGGGTTTTTTTTGGGGGGGGGGATGCAGATTAACTCACATCAAAAGTACTCTATTATTGTTAAGGTAGTGACTGTGTAAATGTGTTCTCTTAACGAAAATATTATTTTACATGGCATATTGGTATTATGCTCAATATTTTCCGATGCCTATGCACAAGGAAAACTCATGTAGTTGTTCTTACATGATATCCAAACTCATTCTGGTTTAGACAACACAAAATAAACTTCGTTTTTTAACGTAAAATGTATTCTATTTCATTATAAACAAGTAAAACTGCAAAATAAGAAAATGTTGCGTAGTTATGGTATTACAAACTGTGATTGTTCTGTTTGTTTCTCGACAGCTATGTAAACTTGTGAAATTACACAGTTTCAAGGTCATTCAATCCACGACACTGTTACCTAATTACTCCATTGTAAAATCTGGAAGAGGTCGCTCAATTCACCGTTATAGGAAACATAACTATAATAATAATAATAATAGTAATAATTATCATCATCATCATCATCATCATCATCACCATCATCATCATTATTATCATCATTATCCTCTCCGACGACGACGATCCTTCTTCTTCTTCTTCTTCTTCTTCTTCTTCTTCTTCTTCTTCTTCTTCTTCTTCTTCTTCTTCTTCTTCTTCGTCTCTCTCTCCTCCTCTCTCTCTCTCTCTCTCTCTTCCTTTTGTCGCTCCTTCTCGAAGCCTTTTAAATTGTGTGTGTTTCAGGCAGGGTATCGTATTATTTATACTACTCCTGTTAGTACGCCTACAACTACTACTAACGTCGATAATGCTGATTAGTAGAAGTAGTAGAAACAGTAGTAGTAGCAGTAGTAGTAGTAGTAGTAGTAGTAGTAGTAGTAGTAGTAGTAGTAGTAGTAGTAGTAGTAGTAGTAGTATAGCTCTAGTGGTAGTAGCAGTAGTAGTAGAAGTTGTATTTTCATCATACTTGTTATTTTCATTATTATCACGATCCTCATACATAAACGGTAAAGTCAGTGTCCTCTTTAAGATTTAAAAGTTTAGAATTCCTGTTGTTGTTGTCACAACATCTACTACTACTTAAAACTTACAATACGAAACAAATCTATAAGTATAAACTTAACGGTCTATCAATACAAATTCGAGGTAAACACACGTATCTCTTGCTGGGTGCGAAAACACTTCATTTGGGTAAACGTGCAAAATTCGCCTCGGCACGCTGAGGCATCAAGCAACATGAGACGCGGCCCGCGGCTGGATGAAGTCTCTCTGCATCCACCAGATGTGACTTCAGTTGCAATATAATAAAATTAAAGTCTGATTCTAGATGAATAATTAGGTTTTCTCGCGAAGATGTTGACTCAGCCGCCTCGTACATCAATCGTTATCTCTATAGCGTTTACAGATTGTTTGTTTTTGTTTTCATGTTGGCCGCCGATCAGTTTTGAAAAAGTAAAACAGTTTATTAGATTGTATTTGGTTTAATAAGTATCAAAAGAAAAAAAAACGAGATGTCGTTGACCAGTACTTATTCTTGTAGCCTAGCAATAGAAGTGGCAGTAGCAGTAGTCATCGTAGTAGTAGTAGTCGTAGTAGTAGTAGTAGTAGTCGTCGTCGTCGTAGTAGTAGTAGTCGTAGTAGTAGTAGTAGTAGTCGTAGTAGTAGTAGTAGTAGCAGTAGTCGTAGTAGTAGTAGTAGTAGTAGTAGTAGAAGTAAGAGTAGTAGTCGTAGTCGTAGTAGTAGTAGTAGTGGTAGTAGTAGTAGTAGTAGTAGTCGTAGTAGTATAGTAGTAGTAGCAGTAGTCGTAGTAGTAGTAGTAGAAGTAGTAGTCGTAGTAGTAGTAGTAGTAATCGTAGTAGTAGTAGTAGTAGTAGTAGTCGTAGTAGTCGTAGTAGTAGTAGTAGTAGTAGTAGTAGTAGTAGTAGTAGTAGTAGTCGTAGTAGTAGTAGTAGCAGTAGAATTAGCAGTAGTAGAAGTAGTAGTAGTAGTGGTAGTGGTAGTAGTAGTAGTAGTAGTAGTAGTAGTAGTAGTAGTAGTAGTAGTAGTAGTAGTAGTGGTATTAGTAGTAGTAGTTGTTGGTGGTGGTGGTTTTGTTATTGTTGTTGTTGTTGTTGTTGTTGTTGTTGTTGTTGTTGTATTTCATTGTAAACAGAATTATATGTGGAGGTATGAAGTATACCTTGAATGTATATTCATTATTCAACATGTAATGATATATTAGGATGATGGATTTTTATGGAATATACGCATGAAATGTGTCTTTTTCAAGTGTTGTATATGGAAAATGTAATATCTTTGTAGGAAATGACAATAATGACAATGATGATTATGAATGCCAGTGCATGTACTATAGGCGTAATGTTAAACATTTACATGAATATTGTTGTACTTTTCACGAACGTGGGAGCATATTGTTTAATGGGGCGCTAGAACAATGACCATAATTATGGAGGGCTTGATCGCAGGATGGGTTAACTCCATTTTTTGTCATAATTGAGTTATTAACATCAACACATTTACCACCTATACCCACCTATAATATGAACTTTGAAGCCAAATATCTTGTGTTTTATTTTTATTATTTCCATAGGTGCGTGCACAAACTCGGGCAAAGAAATTAATTTTTCTCTAAAGTTACTAAAAGAGAGTTAAATCGTTTTGCGATCAAACTACTTCATATTCATTAAGTACAAAAAGGTGCACCCACGAAGACAAACGGGAAGGGTTAGGGTAATAATCGTGTTGTTGATAATGATGAGGATGATGAGGATGATGATGATGATAATGATGATGATGATGACGACGATGGTGGTGGTGGTGGTGGTGGTGGTGGTGGTGGTGGTGGTGGTCATGGTGGTGATCCGATAGTTGCTCCGGTGACAATATTTCAGAAAACAAAGAGTTAGGGTTAGGGTTAATGTTTGGGTTTGGGTTAGGGTTGAGGTCAGGGTTAGTGCATAAAAATAATTGTCGGATCAATTGTCGCCGAGTAAATGTCAGACATCTGATGATGATGACGATGATGATGACGATGATGATGATGATGATGGTGGTGATGATGATGGCGGTGATGACGATGATGATGGTGGTGATGATGATTTGATGAACAGATTGTAGTAATATCAGTTGTAGTAGTAGTAGTAGTAGTAGTAGTAGTAGTAGTAGTAGTAGTAGTAGTAGTAGTAGTAGTAGTAATGGTTGTAGATTGATCTTCATCATTATACATGCACATGTAGTCTATTTGAATATACATGGGTCAATTTCCCTTTTCGTCCGCTGGACAAAAATCTAATTGCTCGGTATTTCACTCCCCGTATCTCCTGTTTATGCTACACAAAGGCGCAAAGACATAAATTATTTTAGCTTGACCTATTGGAATACAGCAATATATAAAGGTAGAAGATAAAATTAATCGTGAAATTGACACGTTATACTGCCAATATGTATAAACAAGACACCTCATCAATCACGTTTGCGGCGAAAGTAGAGCGTCCAAGGCGTTGGGTTGTATCTTTTGTCCTGTGGCGAAGCCAGAATTTTCAGTAGGGACGGGGTGCGAGGTGGGGTCGACCACAAAATACGTTTTGCTTGAATGATTAAAATACCGTCGTGCAACTGGCAGAAGGTCGTTAGCAAATGCTCTAAGGAGAAGGGTGCTTAACAGTAAATTGTTTGTAACGTTGAGTTGAGTTGAGTTGAGATAATTTACTTCATATTTCCAGCATGTACATGAAATTAATTACAATATAATACATTTTCCATTCACGAATTAAATAAAGTAGTAGAAAATTAAACGTACGAAATAAATACAGAGGTAAATGAACACATAAATGACATATTGCATCATTTCATAATGAAGGTAACTTTAGACAAAGGATGGGATATACAGAAGGCTACCTTTCTAAGGAGAAGCTTGAACAGACGACACCCTTTTAGAGATATAATAGATTTAAAGGGAGAAGGAGCCAGCAACTAACAGGTATAAGTTAAGAAAAAAAATAAGTCCTTGCAAACCAGTCAGATCGCACGTGCACTGGTCTGGAGCTGACCATGCGTGACCGATGCTTGCCACTCGACGTGTGTTAGTCGCGTCGTGGTAATGTATGCACTGTTTGTATGAATAAGCTCCTCCCCCTATAGCTGTTTCTGCAAGTTTTATCCCGGGATAAAACTTGCAAAGACGTAAAATAAACACTATTTAACTATTTCATAGGGCCTTGCTGAGGGTGAGTATCACACAGTACCCCTTATTGAAGCTGTCTTTGTCACCATGTACCATATTTCTCACAATACTCACAATGTCATTTTTTTTTCTTAACTTATGCCTGTTAGTTGCTAGCTCCTTCCCCCTTGAAGGTAATACAACGTTATTATCAATGGAGAGGGAGCATTAGGGAGGGTAACAATGTTGAGAGTGGGTCCATGTGCTTGTGCTTTGGCAGACGCGACAACCATTAGCTTATTTCACGGGATGTATTGTGATCTTTTAGGTCCTTCTATCAGTATGTTAGGCAGAAATACAGAATATATCTTCCAAGTCAGAGGCAATTTACCGTTTACTCCCTTCTGCTTAAAGCATTTACTAAAGACCTTTTGCTAGGTGTGCGACGAAATATAGAAATGCTAATTTAGAGACTTCCGAGGGTCATTTCCAACAATTAAATGAAGCAGAAACCTGGCCAACAACAAAAGCAATGGAACTGAACTTGAGAATTTTCGTAAATAACTATGCCCGTCTCTAATATATTCAAATTGAAAGGCACTCAGTGAGACAGTGACCGCTTTATGTGTTTGTATTTTTTTTTTACTTATGCATAATTAATGCCATTCAACTTTGTCTTGTTTCTTAGCAATTAACTAATGTCCGATTGTATAAATGGATAATACAAGACTGGATATTTAATTCGGAATATACATGTATACTTTTCATCGCAATGTAAATTTGAATTTATAAACAAAATGTTAATTTGATAGCAATCCACCTGATTTTAGATTGTCTTCATTTTTATTTCAAATGCGCTTTGCAATGAAAATTAATATAGACAAATGATCACGCACACACATTTACAAACACGCACTAACACAAACATACACACAGGCAGAGAAACATATACGCAACCTTCACCGGTTTGGTACAGCCATGCAGTTGTGTTCTACAAACAGCGTACACCAAAGACAGTTTTAAAGGAAAACAAAATCAGTTTGATTGGCATCGGCTTCGCGCGACCTTCTCGTAAAACAAGGACAGCTGCTCCGTATGACATCAAAGGTAATATTCTTTTTCCAGACTAGTTTATCAGGACAGTCAATTAAAGGTCAAGTTCAACGTTGTGTGATGTATGTTTTGCCAATTAGTTGCAATCAATTTAAATTTGAAATGACACAATTCGGTGGCAGGTGCATAATGAGTGAACTAAATATACTTGGAAGGCCGTTTTCGGGTTGAGGGTGGACAGTCATGCTGCACAACGTTTAAACGCCTTTCGATTTGTTTTTCCATAATGCGAAAGCAATTGCTTGGCCTTTATAGTCTTGAGTCTTGACAAACTTGAGCAAAAATATATATCAAATTTATGAAGCACTACTTGGTTAAATTACAGTCTGCGCAACTTCTTTGTAAAGATTGCGGATGTAATGAGTGTAAATTCATTTGCATTTGCATGTGGGCAGAAGAAACTCTTCTGTCTGAACCAACATAACCACCATTCAGGCGCGCCGGAACACTTTTAGTTTTGGAGGGGCAAAATCTCGATGAGGGGCACATATGTGACAGTATGAGTTCCTCGGCGAGGGAGCGAAGCGACCGAGCGGGCCATATTTTCAGTTATTTATCAGTTAATGGGGGTTAGAGGGGGCACTTGCCTTGAGCACTCTACTGAGCGGATTTGGCGCAATACAAATCATATGTGTATGTGTGTATGTAGAGCAGAAATTTTAGGGGGTCTACAGGAGCTTGACGGAAACATACGAGTGAGCGTAGCTACCGAACGGGGGAGGGTGTGGGAGTGGAATACCCCCGTCCACGGTAGGAACTTTTTGAAAATACGTAAAGAAAGACGCGATTCTGTAATTTAGTAGTCATATTATGTGAGGGTGGTATCGATCCAAAGGAACTTTTGAAAATCGCATAGCAAAGCATTTTTAGGTCTAGGCATGGTGAATACATATTTCCACTGGAGATTGGGTAGACATTCGAGAGAGCGAATCAACCGAGCGGGGAGGGTGTGGGAGGGCTATACCCCTCCCACGGCAGAAAATTTTTAAAAATATACATAGAAAAGACGTGATTCTAGGCATGGTAACCACATATTCTAAAGGTATAGGCCTATTTTATAAATAGGGACTTTTCGTATAGAGTGTAGCAGTCGCGTTTACAGAGCATTTAAAAACAAATTTACAAGGGAATAAACATAAAAACTTGTGAAAACTATTCATTTTACAAAGTACGAGCAAAGTGAGCGAGCGATTTACATTTTATACAGATTTTCACGTCTGATCAATTAATTTTTGTATTATACGCTATATCTAAATAACAAAAATCACGTTTGTCATGCAATATCCTTTTAGAAACATATGAAACATAACATTAAAATTTTCTTATACATGTATTGGTAGAGAAGAAAGGGAAAAATGAAAAGGTTCACTAACGGTATGCTTCACCGGGCACACTCGTCGACATGATTGATTAACTATTTTTTACCTATCAGGGGTGCACATGCGGGGGGGGGCAAAAACTCGTTTTGCCCCGCCCCGCCCCCCAAATAAATTATTGCGGAGACGGGCAATGCCCCCTCTGCCCCTCTCCCCGCTGTCCGGCGTCCTTGTACACTAAATTTACTTAGAAGTGTAAGTGCCCCGTCAAGGGCAAAATTTTGGCATTTTTTCAGTTATTTTTCCAGCGATATGAATTGACATTTTTATACAAGAATTGCCTTATTGCGCCATTTTGGATTTTAATAACTGTAATGATTAATTATATTTTACCTTTCGGGGTGCCACATGCCCGCCCCCCCCCTTTAAAAAAAATATTGGGGGGGGGGGGGCAAGTGCCCCTCTGCCAATCGCCCCGCTTCCGGCATTCTTGTATATACCTAAATTTACTTCAGAAGTGTAAGTGCCACCTCAGCGGGCGAAATTTTGCATTTCAGTTATGAAATTGACAATTTTTATACAAGAAAATTGTCTTTATAGCTCATTTTGTCTTTATACTTCCATTGATTAATTATTTTTACCTTTCATCGGGGCACATTGGGGGGGCAAAAATCGTTGTTGCCCCCCAAAATTTTATTTGGGGGGGCAAGTGCCCCTCTGCACCCCCGCTTCCGGCGCCCTGCACCATTCTTACCTGCCCAGAACCTGGAAGAACAGACTCTGCTCTTTTTGATGAGGTATAACTCATATAACCTTAACACCTTATTAACCATTTGGATGCTATAATGTAAAATATAGTCGGAAAAAAAAAACGAAAGACATTCCGAATCTATTATTGCAGGCAGGGATATGACTTTTGGGCATAAAGCTTTCAAATAAAAAAAAATCCCCAAAACTAAACTTGGGCTTTAACATTAAAGGCAGTGGATCTCATTTGCAAACATCCCTGCAGACCAGGAAAAGATAACCCATGCCCTTAGGCTATTGATGAAGGGCATGTCTGTGAAATCTGGGGGAGAGAAATTGCTTAGAATTTGAAAAATGCGAAAGAAAAACAATAGCCATTTAGTGTACGTTCTATGGTAGGAATTTTTTCCTCGCGAGAGAAAAAATCAAATCAGAGTCTAACGGTCACTATAATTCCACTAAAACTGAGTTTCTGGCTCCTATATTTTGCTAAAGGTTCCCAGATGGCATTATCTTCTAAATGCTATTGCATTTACACAATGTTAATTTCTAGGCATGCAAAAGAGATCCTCTGCCTTTAATCTAAACATTAAGCTAAAATTTACATGTTAGCCTGATACATGTATTATGATTATGTACATGTAATAGTAACTTGTTGCATGTACATGTAGCAACAAATCTTCGGAGTCCAATGTTTATATTCTATACAATAACGTAAATTCGATATGAGTTTTAATGGCAGAGAATCTCGTTTGCGCCCTTCTCACTTTACAGTAAAACATCACTCAAGCCCGTAAAGGTATTGGCTAACATTTACCACAGTTAAAAAAACAAAATCTGAGCCACATGATTCCTCATGCTACCAGTGTCTTTGATGAGGCCTAAAAATGAAGCCCTGAAAAAAAAATTGTATTTCAAAATGATGATTTAGTGCTTCAAAAAAGTGAAAATTGTAAGTTGACCGGATTCACTTGCCCATTTCCTCCCATATGCTTACTGTGTGTACACGTAGGCTATTAAAACTCGTCCCGAGTTTTAATTGTTTATTCATGCATAACTTGCCATTGGCAGTGTAACTTTCCAAACTTTTGTATTCTAGGGTGTTTATTTGTCCAAAACGGAACACTACTATGTACCTCAGATATCAAAGTTTGACAATTTGTTAATTTGAAGCTCCACAATGTTAGCCTATCACTTTAAGTTATGTATGGGAAATATGAGGATCAGAAATCACCCGGAATTTGAAAAATGCTCCCAAAACCAACAATCAGGTGAGTGTGTGCTCTTTGCTAGGAGCTTTTGTTTCAAATCAGAGTCTAACGGTCACTATTATTCCACGAAAACTGAGTTTCTCAGATAGTATTTTCTTCTCTATGCCAGTGTACTTACACAATGTTAATTTTAAAGCATGCAAAGAGATGCCCTCCCTTTAATTTAAGTGGTCTAAATGCATGACGACGTTTGTGTATGAATGTTTATCTATTCACTAAACATTTTTAAGAACTTGCGAGAATCACATTTGATTAAAAAAAGGGATAATCTTAAGATATTATAATAACATTTTTTCAGGGATCTGTTCATTTTTATATTGCCTGAACGATGAAAATCTTTTCATGTGACAAG